>JANAVB010035418.1:13660419-13952919 GCA_029216955.1 Iris pallida
TTGTGTTTGAAATATTATAAGACTAAACTTTTCGCTTGTACTAAGTGCATAGTTCGTAATTTGTTTTAAAAATGTAATATGGTCTTGAATTTAGAGTAGGTCTGATATTTATTTGGATTATTGTATTGTGAATTATGCAGGTTCTATGTTGAATTACTAACATAGATTGGGCAGATTACTGTAACGTGGATTGGACAGATTACTGTAACGTGAATTATGTAGTTTATTGGACTTGGAATGAAGTATACTTAATTTGATTATGATTTTTTGGTTGAAGCGTTTATTTGGTTAGCAGTTGGCCTTCATAGATGATATTGATATTTTGGTGTATTCTTTTGATTTGCAGATGCCCATCACAGATTTCATGATTCCTGGGTGCATTGCTAGGGTTTACAGGTGGCCTCATTATGGATGTATTCCTGGGATCACTGAAACTTTATTTGATTGTAATGTGTTTTGCTTTCTGTAAAAAATCATTACATCGATGCCATCAGTATGAATACGATGCCAGTGCCTCTTCATTCCTTGTTATTGCTGAAGCAAATTTGTAATCCTGCATGTTCATCCCTTGTTTTTGCGGAAACATAATTGTAATCTTGCGTGTTCATCCTTTGTTATTGCCATCAGTACATCGATGCCATCAGTATGAAGTCGATGCCAGTGTAATGTATAATGTAATGTAAGAAAAATTCTCTTTGATAGTAGGTTAATTATATTCAAATATTCACAAGAAATTTTGTCCAGCCATACAGTGGAAGCCTGATAAAATGATATTCGGATTACCTTGAAAATAATTTAATATTAAATGAATGTACTATGGTAAATGATATTAAAAATACTGTAAATATTTGGTGAAAAAAATATGAGATACTTGAACATTTCCAGTCCTAAATGTACCATACTTTGTTAAAAGCACAGAGAGTGTCCATTCTCCGTTTTTAAAGAACGGAGAATGGCCATTCTCCATGTTAAAGGAACGGAGAATGGCCATTCTCCTTGAGAATGGCCATTCTCCGTGTTAAAAGCAAAGAAAACGGCCATTCTCCGTCCATTCGCCGTGTGAAAAGCAAAGAGAATGACCATTCTCCGTCTATTCGCTGTGTTAAAAGCAAAGAGAATGGCCATCCTCCGTGTTAAAAGTAAAGAGAATGGCCATTCACCGTCCAAATAAAATATTCTCTTCGAAAAAATTATCATTAGAAAGGTAAAAAATATTTCGTCCGATCAATACAGATTTTTTTTAAATAAGTGAGCAGATGATCCGTCCGACCTCAGAAGCAGGTTTCCTTAGTTCACCACCACCACCGTGACATGTAGCTTTATTAACGAAATATAAAATTATTAGATGAAAAATAAAATTTCTGACAATGGCATGGACAGTAAAATTAGAGCGGCGTCGCTGGTACTTCTTGTTCGAGGAGGTTTCGACGACGTCCGACGCGAAGCGGACCGATTCTTCTCGGCGCAGCTGGTACTCCTCGTTGTTCTAGGAGGGCTCGACGACGTTCGACGCGATTCGGACCGATTCTTATTTCCTTCTTCATCTCCGTTTCTCTTTCCACCACAACCACCAACACCACCACCACGACGGCCTGTAACCAAACAAAATTACGAAATATTAAATTGGATAGACTTTTGAGAGAGTAAATATGAGTTAATTTAGGATGTTCATTGAAAAAATTAAAGTGAAGAATGACCTGCTAAAGTAAGTTACCAACAGGTCAAAAGTCTAAATCAGCATTAAATGATGTTTCTATACTATTATTCAATCCGACCATTGGATCAACATCCAACGGTCCAGATTTTGGATGTATCGATACATCCATTTCCAACGGATGTATTGTAGAACGACCCATATATATATATATATATATATATATATATATATATATATATATATATATATATATATATATATATATATATATATATATATATATATATATATATATATATATTTTGCTATTAGAAATGATATTTTATATATATATATATATATATATATATATATATATATATATATATATATATATGTTTTGCTATTAGAAATGATATTTTATATGATAACATAATAAATAATTTTCCTTAACAAATATGTTGGTTTTATGGAAATTAACTAAGTTATATATATATATATATATATATATATATATATATATATATATATATATATATATATATATATATATATATATATATATATATATATATATATATATATATATATATATATATATATACTTGAATATATGTATATGTATAGAAGTGCATTTATGGTATATGAAAAAACTAGGCTTTATATATACAGGTGAACCCATATTATTTTATTTTATTTGTATAAAATGTTGTATATGTACATTAAAATTCTATATGGCAATATTGAATACTTAGAATAGTTTATTAACTAAATTGTATTCATGGTGTAAATAAATATATATTATAAATATATGTGTATGTATGTATAAATGTAAATATCTGGTATATATACGTATTTATTATATGGATATATAAATATATACATATATGTATGTATATATATGTGTACGTGTATGTACATATAAAAAAATATTATACATGTGTATATGTGTATTTGTATATAAATATATGTGTATTTGTGTGTATATATATATATGTATATATATATACATAAGTATTTATAGTTGTATAAATATACATATATATTGGAAAGAAGTAGAAATAAAAAGAAAAAGGTTTGCAAAAGAATTAAAGTAGCAACAGCACGTTGAAGCCCAGCCCAGGTCGGTCAGACCCGACCCAGAGACCCCCAACCCAGCGTGAAGAGCCCAACCTGGCCAAGCCAGCGCTCGAACCATACTTACCCAGTAGGTTTGCTCGCCAATTTGGATATGACCAACTTCATGTTGGTAATCCTTTGACTAATTTTCGTTAGTATGGGAAATTACTTGACGGGGCTAGGGGTTGGAGGTATTTTGGTGCTGCCCGGACTGGTGCTAAATTCAGGATTTTGACTGCCACTAGCACTACAGAACTACGTATAATCCATACGTATGCCCACTTCTATGCTTCAATTCGTTCTTTACCCAAGGTTACAACATGAAGGGTAGTCTGAGGTGGCCTAAAGAAGGAGATATTGAAGAGCAGGTCAGGGTACCAGCAGACATTCCTGACGATACCGGCATTTCAGATCCGTTTTTAGTAGTTATCCCAACAGGAGTTGGAGAACCAGCTGCAGAACCTATCATTATTGGTAAAGGCCGAAAAAGAAAAGAGAGTGCAGTCGCCACATCTCCAGTGAAAACTCCGAAAAAGTGGAAAAGGTCTACCACAAAAGAGCCTTCCAAACCAAGCGTTCACACTCCAGAAGAAGACATTGAAGAAGATCCTCTCGTCGGTTCTTTTTCAGTTCATCCTGGAGAAGGTTCTTCAGCTTCTCCACAGATAGTGGGATCAGGAGCTGTAACACTTTTGTCTCCTGGACGTCTTAGCACCTCACTCCATTTATCTTTACCGTCCAAGGCACAAGTTACGGAGGGTACTACTACTGTATCCACTGCTGATCAAGATCGCATTCCATCAGACGAACCGGCTCTTGACTTTGAGGATGATGACTGGAATGGTGATTATGATACATATCTTGAAAAAAATGCACATATTCCAAGTATTATACAAAACCTATACGGAATTATATATCATGATTTTGTATACTAACTTATTTTCGTTCATTTTGCAGATGTCATAATTGCACCAAAGCCTGTAGTTCCTCCTCCTCAAGAAGAAGAAATCTATGAAGAAAATGAGGAGTCTGAAGAGGAAGCTTCTCCTTCAGAAAACTCAGATGCTGAAGAGGAGGGAGTGTAAAAACCTGAGATGGAGCCTCAAGAAGAACATCCTCTATCACTTGAGGCACAACAAGCACAATCTGAATTGTCTTCTCTTGCTGAGGACCAGCACAAAGAGAAGACAAGAGTCGATCCCACTGTAGGTGATGATGGAACTACTGGAGGTGATCCAGAATTGAACAAAGAATTAGCTGTAGAAAGTTTCACCACAGCTGAATCATTGGAAAATCCCGTGGAGCAATCAATTGAAGGAGATGTTGGAGGCATGCTTGAACTTCCAACAGAAATTGAGGAAATAATAACATCCTCTACTGTTGTCACTGATCCAGTACCAATTTTTGACAAGCCAATGTCAGAATCTGAACCAGCTCCTGTAATTGTCACCCCACCCACCGACATTACCGCCGCCAGAACTCTAGAAACGGCTGGAGTGACAAATATTGAAGACGTTGATGCTGAGGCCTCTGGGAACCAGACAACAGTAGTAACGTCATCGGCTCCACCTCCATTTGTTGTTACACCGATTGGAGATATAATCCCTGAAGCTTCTAGGGATCAATTGGCTATAACGGTAGTAGCAACAACGACTTCGTCTCATCCTATTGTTGTACCATCAACATCTATTCCTGATTTTCGAGAAAGGGATCTGTTAGATATTGTTGCCACGCCAAGTTCCAGTACAGAAATGGATCTCCTCATTAAGATTTATACTGACACCTTTTATATAAGCCTGGCAACCTTGATAACAATGGTCCTAAATAAGGGCCTCAATTATGAGACTCTGAAGACGGCAATGGCTTCGACCATCAAGAACGTTGCTTTGTTCAACGATACTGAGAGAGCTGCCGCATTGGAGAAAATTGTGGAGGACCTTGAACAGCCAATCAGAGAATATCTTAATCTGTCTAGCAAAACTGTTGAAAGTCTCATCGAGGAAGAATATGATGCCTTAACAGCTGATTATCTTGCTCGAGAGACTACATATAATGCAGCCCTTCGTGAACACAGTCTGAAGGTTGCCAAAGAGAGCCTTTTTGACCGGCATAAAACCTGCACTGCATGGCCACAGAGTAGCTTATGACGCTTTGAACATAGATATTCAGAGCAAGAATGATAGAATCTGCAAAGTTGAGGCAGAGCTAGCTTGCTTGAAGGCTGAAAGGGAAAAGATGATCGATGCTCGAAATCTACACCTCATCCAAAGCTCAATTTTAGAAGAAAAGGCTTATGGGGCTGAGTCGACCATCAGAACTCTTGAAGAAGCAAAGGACAAATTGATAATCACCTTCGCTAAACTTTCCCGTATTTGCACTCCTGAAGCTCGCCGTGCAGAGACTACCAATATGGATATGAGTTCTCGTGGCAGACGGCTAGAAGAATAAAAAAAATTGCTCCAAGAAGCTTCCACTCCACCTTAAGAGAGCATTTTGTCATCTTTTTGTCGTATCCATTCTGTAGTATTTCCACCAGAAATGAATGAAAAAGATTTATTTTGTGATCCTATCGTTGAATTTTAAACAATAGATAGGAGATAGAAAGCACTTATCAGAGGTAATATGGACGTGACAAGTCTATGATGAAATCTTGTTTTGTATGAGGTAGAAAAATACTCATCAGAGGTTATATGAACATGACAAATTTTCTAAATTATATCTATCCAGAGGTAATATGAACATGATAGATAATGTAATCTTATTTTCTACTTATGGTGTACAATACTATCAGAGGTAATATGAACATGACAGTATGTAAGAACCCAAAGGAAAGTAGATTTAATATCTATGCAGAGGTCAAATGGACATGATAGATAGGAAAAGAAGGTGGGTTTAGTATTTATTCAGAGGTTATGAAAACATGATAAATAGTCAATCCAACTTTATAGACTAATTGGTAAGATAAAAGATCAAAATCTTTCTTCAAAGAGACAAGTAATCAGCTTAACCAAACTTTGGTAGCTGGGAATTAAGAAGACGGATGTTGTTGTAGATATTTATAAGAGAAATAAGTGGATCGATGGTGGCTCGAGGGACATTTTCAAATGGTTCGGATTTACCATCAGTTTGAATCATATTGACTGAGAGTACTTATCCAGTTTTATTAAAGTTCCACTGAATCTGATGATTGTGAAGAGCTGGAAGAGAATTCTTCTTGTATATCATCATAAAACATGTGGGACGGGTCATATCCCAACCCATGACGAGTCTTTTGGTAAAATGGATCACCACCTAATGGTAATCTTCTGCCTTTGCCCTGATTGAGACCTTGCATAGTCTTCAAATCATACCCCATGTTCTGAATGATCTTGATAGATTGCTGACTGTATTTATTAATTCGAATTCTTCTTTTGTCTTTATCCTTCAGCTCATCTGCCTGAGCAACAGGGATATTTCTAGCCAGGCCAAACACAATTTGACGCTTGTTTTTTTTATCAGACGGAACCACGAAATAAGAATCTTCATGACGTCTAAAAGTTACGCAAGCTTGTGATGGAGCAGGCATAGGTAGAAGATAAGGAGAAGATGTTAGGAACCTTTGAGCATATGGTCCAACATCTGTATAAGGAGGGAAAGAATTAATTCTCCTTATGATCAATGTATAAAGTTTTTTTGGGTTCTATGTTGTCTTTATATTGATGACTTTGATTATCAGAAGATAAAGTCATTCTTTCAATAAACTTGACAGCCATATACTCAAACAGAAAATCTTCATTGATATCAAAAAGTACAGAATGATCAATATTTACATCATTTACAGTCTGATTGCTACGCTTCGGATTAATCAACAGTGGACCATCATCCGTCTTCCGCGTAGATTTGTCAAGATTGACAATCAATGGTAGTTTTGGATCTTTCGTGCATGAAGTATGTCCTTTGACCTTAATCATAAAAGGTTGAACTTGGCTCTTAGCAGAAATATTTATTGATTCCTCAGATGAAGTTTGAGTTCTTCTTTTAACCTTGATCATCAAAGGTTGATCATTGACAGGTTGGGATTGGATTCGTCCCCTGACTACGAACTTCAAAGGTTGCTCCTCTGGTGGATCTTCATTAATAGAGTGATCCTCAGAGGGTGATTGATCTTCAGCCATGTCTGATATATCTTTCACATGCTCTTGTTTATAAAGCCTTGAATCAGAGAAGTAGGCTTCAACACCTTTGAATGGATTAATATCAGCAAACTCAGTTTTCACAACTCCTTGGGAGTCCACATATTTGAAACATTGGTGAAGAGTTGAAGGCACAATATTGTGCTCATGAATCCACAGTCTTCCAAGAAGAATATTGTAGGATACGTCCGAATTGATAACATAGAAAGTTACCATAGTTCGAAGATCACCAATATGGATCTGCAGACGAATCTTCTCCAGTGGTTTGCCCTTACCAGAGTTAAAACCGACTATCGTAGTACTAGTGTAAGTCAGCTCACTAGTAGGAATCCTCAGGGGTCTTAGCATACTCTGAAGAATTATACTAATTAAAGACCCAGGATCGATGTAAATTCTATCGATTTCAGTGGATCCGATATATCCAGTGTAACACAGAGGCCTATCATGCTTGTTGTATTTCAATAGCATATCCTCTTGTGTAAAGGTGATGTTGGGAATTGCTTCCATCACACTATGGCATTGCGGACATGACACTGGTATATTATCAGGAGTCTTGATTTGTGCCAAGCATGAATCTGCTTGAAGTAAAGCCTCGCTCAAAGTCTCTCTGCTTTCTCTGGAAAGGCGAAGCAGTTCAAATATAGAAAGTCTAGCCGGAGTATTGGCTAATTGAGCTAGAATGTCAAATTTGTAAGGCTTCATCACCACCCCCTGATTGGAAGCAGGCTTCAATGGGATATCAAAGTGTACTGCCTTCTGTTTCCCCTTTTCAACCACAGAAGGTTTAGCAGGAACAGGAGAAGGTTGAACTGGTAGAGTCTCCACTACATCTTATGCTTCTTTGGAGGATCCCTCATAGTCTTTATGGTACTCTTTTCCAGATCTTGTACCAGCAAAAATTTCTTTTTCAGACTCAGGAGAAGAGAGTACCATATTACAGGATTTAGTCTTTCTTCCTCTAGTCTTTTTCTTGTGGGGGTTGTAATGAGGCATTTCAGAACCCAATCCAGCAGTAGAATTCTGATTTTGAATTTGTAAAGGAAGACGTATTCCTTTATCATAACTCAAACCTTCTGTCTTTTGAAAGTCGTAACCCATCTTCTTCATGAGATGAACAGATTGCTGACTATACAAGTGAGTGGGCAGCGGACTTTTGACAGGTGTTTCAACAGAGGAAGAGGAAGGAACCTCAGGAGAATGAAGCATAGACGTCTCTGTAGTTAAGGGAGGAGAAAGGTTCGGGATACGAGGAGAAATCCCTGTCGGAGCTTTTTTATAAGCAGCAAAGACTTGTTGTGCCCGGTATAAAAGGACACTGTTCATGGCTAGCCACTGCTGATGAGTAAACTTGAGCTTGGTAAATGGAGCTAGACTTGGAGGACAGATGTTTAGTCCTTTCAGTCTATCTTCTAGAGGAAGGCCATCCCATAGATGATCCAAGTCATCAGGATCTGGAATAACATGGGAAATCATGTTACAGGTTCTGACTTTCTTACCCTTCTTAGATTTTGAAGCTTTATCTTCACTTTCCAACTCAGGCACTAAATCAGGATGTACCCACATGATTTCACCATTCTTCAATGTGAGCGGCAACAATCCTATACTTTCTCCCCTGGCGAGCGGGATATTTACGATCTTCATCGTCGCCTTCGGAATTGGGATAATTCCATCTGGGACTTGATGTGGAGAAAAATCTCCAAACTAAAGAGAGACCATGTTGGTTGTTACCGTATGGTCATCATTGGTTAAAGCGATAGCGCCACCATTTATCAGGTCTTGGATCTTCTTTTTCAAGACGTAGCAAGCACTGATAGGATGATTAATGTATCTATGATAGATACAATATTTGGGATTGTCAGTCAGATTCACCTCATTAGGCCTTTTTGGCTCTGGAATCTGAAGTTTGCCACTTTTCACCAGACACTGAAATATCCCTGGGATATCACTTTCGTCAAAAGAGTATTCTTCCTTTGACCTGGAGGATTCCTGATTACTTGGCGTCATTTTGTTCTTGGAAAGATTGACCATAAGAGTATCTTTTTCTTTCACATTACGATTGCCAGGATTATTACCAGGATTACTTTTCTTTCCTTTATCTTCTGAAGCGAAAATCATCCCGTGTTCCCGAGCCAACCTACCATTGGTCTCGGCAGAAACTGCTGCTATGATAAATAAAGCCCAATCTGAGAATTAGGAACCTGTGAAGACAGCAATAGATGGTCGTAGATTCATCTTGCATGTATCAATCAACGCTGAATCTGGCATACCAGGAGGCATCTTGAGAGTAGCCTGTCTGAAACGTTTAATGAACGTTCGAGTATCTTCTTTCTTCTTTTGTTTTATTTCTATTAAGGAGGACATGTTCATGTCCATACCTCCTTCATAGAAGCGGGAAAGAAACATTGCCTTGAATTCGTCAAAAGACGAAATAGCGTTATCAGGTAAGCTACGATACCAGTCATAAGCTGAACCCGTCAAGCACCCAATGAACACTCGAGTGAGGAGAGCATCATTTTTCTACAAGTGTACAGTCATAATATCAAAGTAATTGATATATTGACTGAGAGATACTTTTCCATCGAATAAAACCATAGATTGTGGCTTGAACTTCGGAGGGAAGGGTACATCATTCCAATGAGGAGGATAAGGTTGCTTAATCCCTAATCTCTGGAGCTGATCTTTGTGCCTCAACACCTCAAACTGTGCTTTGAGTTCACGTACTGCTTGAATGGCTTTACTGGTTTGAGGAAGCACATTTGATTGAATAGTCGTTGGATGTACCGTAACCCCCACTGGAGGTGGTACATCTTCTGGAATGATGGGATCTGGAGATGCAGAATTTTGATTAATGGCAGGTTCTTGAATATTCGAAGGTATTTCAGCCCCTTGACTATCTTGAGTTTGTGCCGCTGCTGGTGTCGGAGTTATTACTGTGGGTTGAGCATTTTATTGATTCAAAATTATCTGATGCATGCTTTGCACCATGTTGAGCATGTCTTTCAATGATTGCTCAACGGCAGTGAGACGCTGTTCCGTATTAGCAGATGACGTCTCTGGTTCATCTCCAACAGCGTAGGATTCAACCTCTCTTGAAGATATAGAGGGATTAGTATAGAAGTATGAATCCATACTATCGGTATCAGACTCAAAAGATTGAGTACCCCCAGCTTCTGAATCAGAAATCTGCAATTGTCTTTGTCTTCTTGATCGAGTATTCTGATATACTCCTTCAAAGAAATCAAGAAGTCTGTTGAACTATTGTTGACCTGGAGTTTGGGACATGTTCCGTCTCGGTCGTCGTCCTCTGTTAGTATGAGATGCCATGTTGACTGATGCATATGACAACTCATCTTCTTGGTCTTCAGCTTGATGTTGAAGTGAAAAACTCAGTCGATCAAAAACTGACTATTTTGAAGCTGAACAACAACAATTGATCACAACCTGATGATATCCACAATGATGTTTTTCTTGGGGGAGCATCACCGGAGATTGTGAATTCTTACGCTTTTGCATTAGCAATTCACGTAAGTCAAAAGGAACAGATGGAGTATTCTTCTTTATCACATTTGGGGTAGAAAAACGTTTAATCCCCTGTGTATAAAGAAGATTACTGGCTTCATTCGCAGAACCAAACTGTACATTTTTACGCGTTTGGAATTGTGTGCGTAAACCTTGAGATTTAGCACGAAGGACCCCATTTTTATGGCGTGTGATTTGCAAGTTTGGTACATTGCGTAAAGCAGTATAAGAAGGTTGTTGGTGTAGGATAGAAGTTTTACCAACATCACTTTTACGCTGTATGCGTTTAGGTATATTCACATTAGATGTGTAAACATCGTTATGAATTTTATCTACACTGTCACAGACAGGAGACTTACCTTTACACGTAAAACATAAAAATTGATTATCTACCACATCACAGACGGAAGATTTTGTTTTACGCAAGGAGCATAATTTGTGTGAGTCTACCACGTCACCGACGGGAGATGGGTTCTTACACTCAGAAACATTAGAATCTGCCACATTACAAATGGGAGACTCATTCTTATGCTTTGAGCGTAAAATTTGGTTCTTACCCACTGAGCGTAAAACATGATTCTTACGCAGTGGGCGTGAAACCAGATTATCTTCTCCGTTACAAACGGGAGATAAATCATCACACTTTGAGTGCAACTCTGAAGTAAGGACTGCCTCGTTACGAACGGGAGCCCCTACGACAGGAGTGGGAAGAATTCCCTTTTCACCAGAAGTCACAGAGAGATCAGAAACCACTTTGGATTTGGGAATCCAAACTTTTCGTGCTTTGCAAGACTTTTGAACATTGGAGTGGCGAGAACCACCCCCAGTTCGGAGCATTTCTTCATAGGCAGTCTGGTCGAAGTGTACAACCAGAGTCTTCTTAGTCGAACCGACCGAAACATCATCATATTGAGCAATCACCTCCTCGTCAGAAGAGAAGGTAGTCCCCAGCAGAGTCGCCATTTTGTTTCACTTAACAAAATTGCCAAAGAAAAGGGTTGGATTTTGAAAATAAAACGAGAAAAAGTACAAGAAGTACAAATTTGATTCTGGGAAAAATATTGCTATGAAAGTCTGATTCGTAAATGATCACTTTGTTCCTTGGACCATATGATGATGATGAAGATCACTGCTTGAAGTAGAACAACTTGGAAGAACTAAGTCACCAGAAAGGTATCGACGCACTTGGGCACTGATGGCGAGGCCGAATGCTTTCCTACTTTGCTTCACTCTGTTCTGGAAGAAAAGTTGAAGAAGAATGCTCTGGAGAATCAAAATCTCGAAGTCCTGATCTCTGTATTCTCTCATGTTCTCTCTCTGTCCCCTGTGTTTGAGAAAAATGAGTCTATTTATAGACTGGGGCTTCTGTGCGTAAAAGAGCATCAAAGTCTGTCTTTACGCTAACAACTGCCACCCATGATCAGAGTCATCCTTTGCATATGTTGACACGCGTCCCATCATTTCAGTAAGAATAGGATACATGTACACACGTTCTTCGAAATATGTGGCATGAAGGCCGTGTAGGTAAATCACGTTCCAAACTGGCCAGAAAGAATAGGGCGTAAAAACAGCTCCAACATCCTTTGAGCGTAAAACAGTGAGATGAGCGTAAAATAGCTCTGTCATAGGTTCCCTGCATAAAGTGGTTATTGAATAACCTTGAGCGTAAAATGGCTCAAATAGACTTTACGCACACATTATTTTATGAGCGTAAGAACTCATGTAAAACTCCGTGCGTAAAAGAAACCATTCAATGAGCGTAAAGTAGCTCGATCTCCATAAACGACAACAATGGTCTTTGTATAAGACAAATCCCATTAAATTCTGTGGTAAATGCCATCATTAATATCTTCATGTCAGAGTTTGCATTAAATGTGAGATTTGACAGTTTTGTCCAGCGTAAAAGAGGCTGCTCTGTCCTTGGCGTAAAATCATAGGTGTAGACCCAAGCGTAAAACGATCAGGCTGCTTAGGCGTAAATTGATTAGCCTGGTTTTGGGCGTAAAAGAGATTACCCGCTCTGCTTGGTGTAAAAACCGATCACTTATGAATGGGATGACTCTTTCTTTGAAACACTTTTTACGCTCCTACAAGGGTTCCTCGACACATGGTCAACCAAACTCGGATCTATTTTCACGGGTATGCACACAACCTATAGGGCTGTATTTCCTTCAATTACTTTATTCGTAGATGTGCTAGATCGGCCAGGAAATCGACGCCAAAACTGGCGAAACACTTGTTCGAAAACAGAACGTAAGTTAACCCAGAACCCCAACTTGGAAGGCTGATTCCGGCCAACCTACTGACGAATCCTCAGAACCAATTCATGTCAGTCATCGACAACCTATACGAGATTGAAACCACATTTTTACTTTTATTTATAATGGTTTAAACAGTAAGTTATTTCCTTGTGAAATCGAGTAAAAAAATTCATTTTCAAAATAGTAAAAAACCATAAAAACCCTCGATACGACATGTGACCCGTCATTTTGGGCGACGTGGTCGCGAACTGAAAGCATCGAAAGGTGCGTAACGGCTTCGTGGTCGTGTGGGCTTTGACGGAATTCAAATTGGTCGCGTGTGTGCGACGAATTTGATGCGTATCTGTCAAAATTTACCGTATCGGCCTCTGTGCAAATTTCTCAATTACTTTGTGCACGCTCGTCAGATCGAGACGAAACTTACGCCAACAGGACCGTATCGTTTTTTGGTCCTGTATGCCAAGTTTGGTCCGATTCTGAGACAGTTGACGGGCGATTTTGTGCACGGCCCATCGAAATCCAAAATTGGACATACCGTTGGGTTTGTATCATCAAACCGGATCCGTAGACATATAGTTTGACGACTTTAGAGACCATCGACCATGTTTACAAAAAACAAAAGTTGATCTTTATTTCATAAACTTTGTAAGAAGATTACAAGAATTATGGGAAAGTACAACTATAGGAATATGATCTGAATGATGATCACTTTATCCCTTGGACGATGTGAACTTTGAGACGGTAGCCTCTGAAGATTGTAGCAGCACTTTGGCAAGAACTTCTGATCTCGGGTGATGATTTCTGTGGATTCTGATCTCTGTGTGTGTGATAATGAAGACTTAAAACTCTATTTATAGAGTTCTGGAAATAACTAACTTTTAGTTATTCTGAATTGCGCAGGTTAGATTGCACAGACTTTGGATTGCACAAGCAATGGACTGCACAGGCAGTTACTCGATTGTGGACCATCTGTATGTGACACGTGGCATTGTTTGATTGAAATACGCTTGATCGTGTACAGACGGTTGCCACATAGTGAGTAATTGATGACATGAAGGCCACGTGTACTTTGTCAGTTGTCTTGATGGAGTGCGCACCCTGAATTGCGCTGGCTTCAGATTGCGCTGGGATGGACCTGGCTGGGATGGACCGCGCTGCAAAGGGTCTGGCCGATTGCGCTGCATATACAGCTGTCCTCGAGCGCTGTACTGCACGATAAAGGAACAGTTTCCTCGTTCTCCGTGATGTCAGCTGTCAGAAGATCTGATTCTCTGTCAGATAATGATGACGAGGCCATGTCAGCTTTCGTACTTGGATGGGTGCGCAGTTCAGCCTGCGCAATCGAGTTGGTGCACAATCTGTCTCCTGTGCAGTTCACTTGAAGGATGCCCAATTTGATTTTTATGACTTCTTTGATGGGTGCAACTTAATTTTTAGGACCTACAAGACCCCCTTCAAAGTTTTCGAAGTTTGAAGATTGTCAAAGCTTCAAAATACTTTGAATTTTGATTTAAAAATCAAGTTGCGCAAGTAATGCTCTGTCTGCGCAATTGGAGGAGTCAGCTCCCATTTCTTCAGCGCAATCTGAGGCGACCGTTCCTCTCAAAAAACTATAAATAGTTCTCTTTGTTCTTCTTGTTATTCTTTACTTGTTTTTACTTTGCTTAAGAGAAAAATTCTCGAGCCCACTCCGACTATTTTCCTTCTTCTCCGTCGACTTCAAATGGCTCCGAAGCGTTCCGTCGCCGACAAGGGCAAAGCCCCTGCCGAGTCTTCGACTCGTGCTGTACCGCACATTTCGCGACACAAAGTTTTTCACCCAGCTTTGCAAGGTAGTCACTCGATCGAAAACCCTTTTTAGGGTTCTTCGACATGATCGAATCCTCAAACCTATCTCTTTTTAGAGATTTGGTTATACTGCGCCACCCCGTTTAGGGTTTCGGATGCACAAATCCAATAGTTTTTATTTTTATGAGGACTATTTTCTTGTACAATCGGTTGGAAAGCGCTGGCAAAAGTCAGCGCAATCTGCTGATTTGCATAAGGCTATCCAGCACAAACTGCTGCTTTGTGCAAGTTATTCAGCACAATCTGATGGCTTGCTCAAGTGGATGAGTTGGCGCCACTGGATAGTTTGCGCATAGAAGCTGTTGTTGCGCAATCTGATGCTTTACAGACAGCGCAATCTGATGTTTGGGCAATTTGCTAATTTTTTGGACAGAATTTTTTATTTTAGTTGTACTGAATTCTGTCTTTCTGTTTGATGCAGTTAACATCAGAGAGGACCCAGAGTATGAAATATTTGCAGGGTCTCTTGCTGAACCAGAGTTTAAGAAAGATTTGTCCCATGTACTATTTCTCCAATATGCTCTGCCATCCTTCCGTCAAGCCATCTTGGTAGCACAGGACAATAAAACTTTATTGAGTTTGATGAATGGGCAGCCCCTGCAGACTGTTGATGCCATTACACATAAGAAACCCCTGTTCTTATTTGGCAAAGCTATTGACAAGAGTTCTCAGCCGAGACCCCGTGTTGAGCAGAGACTCTTCCAGAAAAAGAAGAAAATAATCCTGTTACCGGACATTGCAAGATGCCTCCCTTTAGCCCGCTATGCCTATGCAAGCCATCCCAGGAGGATGGACTGGGATATTACCCCCTCCAGCAAGCAAGGACAGGGAATATTTGTGTAAAGAAAGGACCAAACAACAGGGATATGTTTTATACCTCCTCTGAGCGTCTTAGCAATTTTCTCAGAGGATTGAAGCCTGGCTGCATCCCTCCAGAGAACTCCTCCTTGCTGTTGTCGGTGAGGACGCCAATCTTTGCTAATGAATATGCAAAGGTTGAGGGCAGATACCCGGATCAGGACATCCGGTTGACAGGTCTGGTGAACCCAGACAACAAAAGGTGGAACTGCATAACCAATTGGATATTGGTTCAGTTCGAAGACAAGCTCAAAGAGATCGAGCTATATCAAGCGGTATACGCTACTGTATATGGATTCCTCCCCAACCCTCATCTGTTTTTGGCCTTGGCAGAGAGGTACAATTATAGGACAGGGACATTCATGACACCCTGCGGGGAGATTGGATTAGCCCTTCATGAGATGAAATACATCTCGTGCTTACCAACGGAAGACTTCCCTTATGAGGAATATGTTCCAACAAATGACGAGTTAGACAGACTACGTCGAGAGAATGTAGAGATGGTAGCCATTTTTGAAGAACTACTGTGCCACTACAAAATTTGCTCCATGTACTATAAGAGCGGTTCTTCCGGCACTTGTTACTCATCAAAGTGGTTGCCTTACCTTTTTCTTAATTACATCATCGAGAAAAAGACTATGGATCATGATACGTGCAACCCGACCTTCTTCCAACCCCTTAGCCATAGTGAAGTGATAAGATTGATGGAAGAAAACAAGAAAATGGACATCAAAGTTAATGACGAACTTCAATACCCTCCATTCAAGACCGGAGATGTTATTGAGAGTTTTATGAGAATGGGCTACAGGCCCATGTCAAGGGAAGCCCAGCTAGTGGGTTTCCTGACATATTGGCTCCGTCGATTCGTCATACTCGGAGCGAGCGCCGTGGATCGCTTCTACCGCGGCGTGCTCTTTTCTGCTGTCCGGTTAGTCTTTGGCTACCGGATGGATCTGCTGTCGGCGATGACCTGTAGAGTGAACGCAGGTCTTCGTCTTTATGTTGACTCTATGCTCAAATGGAAGGGTGAGAAGGGAAACTTCCCTCGGCTAGAATTGTCTTATACCTATTTGTTCGGATGGTTACTTCTGCACCATCCGTCATTGATGAACCTTGACATGGGAGCAGTCGGCGGTAGCTATCTGCGAAGATTCTCCCGGAGCAAATGGATATACACTAGTCTGAAAGATTGCAGACGTGCCTTGAACCTTGGAAAGGGGTGGAATTTTTACTGCGTTGCCCCTCCTACCGATTATGAACATATGTCGACAAATCTAGTTGACCTTGGGAGGAAGCCGTTGGGTCGGGCAGCATTTGATTGGCTGAGGATGATCAGGCCGTCGCACTTGGTGTATAGATTTGAAGATGAATGTTTCTTGGAACCATATCTTCCAAGCCGCTTCGTTCGTCAATTTGGTTACGACCAGTTCCACGTAGGCAATGCTATAACTTGCCTACAAGGAAAGGGGTATCTAATTGATGGTACCAGAGCATGGGCCTATTACAACGCTCGAGACACAAGGACAGTGTTCTCGATGCCGACCAAGAATGATCACGGCCCCCGGATGTTATATACATATTCGTTTTTTTACACAGCAGCGAATACATTCGCCGAGAACTTCGACCTTGTAGATAGCTTTGCGACGGCGACGTATTTGAAGAAGGAGGCAACTGCTATACTAGCTCCAGGTAATGACGAGCAGCATGAGCCAGTGGATGATCCATTGGAAGCCTCAGTGGATGATTCATTGGAAGCCTCAAGGAAAGTTAACTTCCCTGAGGAGGTCAATAGACCACAGCGAGTTTCTTTGAAAGTGGTCAAATCTCCAACCAAGGAGAGAAAGAGAAGGATTAATGAATCTTCTTCTCCGGTTGCAAAGAAGAAACTTGTCTTAGACCCATCAGAAAAGGTCACCACCAGGTCACAGTCTCGACAACTGGCCGAGTTGACCCAAAGAGAAGAAGCGACCACACCGACCTCTCTTCCAAGGCAGGTCGATGTAGTAGATATGGAGAGTCCAGAGAGACCTCTTCATAGAAAGAAACTGGCCGCCAGAAGAAGAAAGAGGGTGATCACCCCTTCGAGACAAATCTTGTCCTCGGTGGTGACCAGTGCTGTAGCTGGAATAACCATGTCATCCCCTACACCTGCCTCCGAGCTTAGGCAGGAGACTCCTTCTCCAGAGCAAAGGGACGAGGTTGAGCAGAGGGATGAAGCTGAACAGAGGGATGAAGCTGAGCTGAGAGATCCAGCTGAGCAGAAAGATGATGAAGTTTCGCGATCTCCTTCTCTTGCGGTGAGAACTACTCAGTTTTCTGCTACACCGGGAGCGCTCCGTGAAGAAGAAGATCGTCTAATGATTGAAGCTCTAAATGATTGCGACTTCGGTCTACAGGACGATGTCGATCAAGCTGCTGTCGCAACTGCCAGCGAGGAAGCTCCAGAAGATAGCATAAGCAATGAAGATACATCAACAGAAGATGTTGATGATACATTAAATCCCGAAGAGGGCACTGATATCCATATGTCTCCCGAAGCCGTAGACGACACACTGAATCCTGAAACGGATGTGGAGGTGTACGTGTCTCCGACAAAAGAATACAAATGTAGAAGTAGCACCTGCTGAAACTACTCCTCTTGATCCAAAAGGTATTAAATGATTTTATCAACCCTTTTTTCATAGATTCAAATAGCTGACATCTATATTTTTATCCATGCAGAACTTGAATCTTCCCCGGTTCCTCCCGTATGCACAGACATAGTGCCAGTAACGGCTATCGCTAGCGGTAGCCGACATTTTTCGGGTGGTTCTGAGGCCGAAAGTAGCCAGGCAGTAATGTCTGAGGCTACCTCTGCTAGATTGGAATCTGTGCCAAAAGATGAAAGGCTTATTGCTGGGGCAAGTCATGGTAAGATTGCCTTCGATCTTTTGATCCTTTTTAATTAGTTGCTAAATGACAACAACAATCAATGATAAGGTTCATTTGATTTTGCAGAAGAGCATCTTGGAGGAGCAGCTAGATCTACAATGGCTCCTCTGTCTAAAGAGCCGTCTACACAAAGGAAAGAAGATGAATGTTTATCTTCACAAACACCTGCTGCTGCTTCAACATCTATGGGAGTAGCTGCTACTCCGGGTGCTCTGGCTACCAACCGTTTTATCATCAGCTCTTTCAGCAACCTTTTCTTTAAGTCTTTGAAACCCTTAGTAGATAGGGTGATCGAAAAAGAAGATGCTGGTTTCTCCACTGTCAGAGGTCCAACCTCCTATTTGATCGATGCCATCCGTCATCAAGGCGACGAAGCTCAGGCTATTTTTCTTGAACATGTACTAAATGAGCTGGAGGCATCGGTCAAGACCTACAAAGAGCTTAATAGGGGAGAGGTGGAGCCCTTGGTGCAGGCTGAATTTGAAAAGATGTCTCAAGAGGCTGCGGTTGAGAAAGTTAATTTCCAAATTCTCTTGGATGCTTTCACTACCAAGTCTGCTGAGTATAATGCCCAAGTGGAAACAGTGGCATCTGTTGCTGACGAGAAGGAGAGGAAGGTTGTTGAGCTGTAATCAGAATCTGCCCGTCTTAAAGAAGAGCTGAGACTTTTTCAGCTTGCTCTGGAGGACGAGGCCGTACAACACCAGGCTGCAGTTCAACAGCTGAATGCTCTGACTCTGGAAAGGGATGAGTATGTCGTAACTCATCAAGAAGAAATCTCTTGCAGAATAGTGACCATGCCATCTTTTGACGACAAGTCTGGGATGGAGGAAGCTAGGAAGCGGGTGATAGAATCTCGTGAGAAGTGGCTGCAATCTTTGAAGCAGCAGATGACCAACTTGATGACTCCGCCGGCAGAATAAGAAAGACTTTTGTATCTTCAATCTTTTTGTGATACGTCATGTTGTAATGTCTTTCAATTTTTTGATCAATCAATAAAAAGACATTTTTCTTGGTGGCTCTATTATTCATTGCATATCTTATTCAGATATAAATAATAGCGATAGAAAATATATTCAGAGGTGCAAGACATAATATATTTCTTGATTTTGGAAAATAATCATATTCAATTATATCTGCTTAGAGGTAATATGGACTTGGCAAATATATTTTACTGAATATCATTATTTCAATGGACAACTTAAACAAAGATGATAAGTTGCTGATATGAACGAAATGGATGATTCGTCAAAATGTGTGAACGAAATAAATGAACGAAATGAATCGTCGAAATGAACGGATGGACCGTCAAACGAATTAAATGAACGGGTGAACCGTCAAATGAATGGAATGAACGGACGAACCATAAGATAAATGTGATGAACGGGTAAACCGTCAGATAATGAACGGGCGAACCGTCGGATGAATGAATATGATGAACGGGCGAACCGTCGGATGATGAATGGGTGAACCGTCAGATGAATGATTATGATGAACGGGCGAACCGTCGGATATGGAATGAACGAGTAAACCGTCGGATGAATGTGATAAACGGGTGAACCGTCAGATATGGAATGAACGGGTAAACCGTCGGATAAATGTGATGAACGGGTGAATCGTCGGATGAATGAATATGATGAACGGGCGAACCGTCAAATGAATATGTCGCTTCGTTGTCGTACGGATTTCTGTCTATAAATAGAACAAAAAATTATATAGGATGGTCACCTTCCCTTTTCAACATAAAGATGTCGTCTGGCGATGCGTCCAAGAAGGCTGAGATTGCCTCAAAGGTGGAAGCAGGTACTAAGGAACATCCAGTCGAGCCGGCTCAACCAAAGCAGATAGCAGCGGGCGAAGGTTCATCTGCCCCCAAACCGCCAAAGGACAGCTTGGACTTCCTTCTTGAACCAGAGAAGACTGAAGAAGAAGAAGCCATGAGGATGGCTTCTTACAAGTTCTTGGTGGGTTCCAGCAAGAGTGTTCTTGGCTCTTTTGCTGATCATGTCTTCAATAAGGACGGCAGTGGCCCGCGTCCCAATTTTGAGAAGGATGATAGTGACCTTCCTTGATATCATGTACTATCATTCATGATGAAATAAAATTGAATTTTATTTATGAACTAGTCTGATGATTACAAGCAATGTCTTTTACATTTATACATAATACTTTTTGAGAAACTTGCCATTGATAAGCATCATTGCAACTCGACCGTCTAGCTCTGTAAGTTGATAGGCTCCATTTGAGAAGACTTTGCTCACGATATATGGTCCTTTCCACTTTGTATCGAACCCTTGCTTGAGTGAGTCATAGTCATAGGACGTCTGACTGTTAAAACAAGCTCTCCTTTCTGAAAGGCTCTGACTTTAACTTTGCGGTTGAAAGTCTTTGAGATGCGGGCTTGGTATAACTCAATATGTTGCTGAACCATTAACCACTTCTCATCGAGCGCTTCTAATTCTTGGAGTCGAAGAAGGTCGTTGTTCTCTGTAGTGAGCTCATTGGCGATAGCAATCCTCAAAGACGGAATTTAAAGTTCCAGGGATAGAACTGCTTCACAACCGTACACTAAAAAGAGAAGGGTGTACAGCCTGTAGGGTTGCGGACCGTAGTACGGTAGGCCCAAAGACATTCTCCAAGCTTTTTACTCCAGTTTCTTTTGTTAGTAGACACAAACTTCTTGAGGAGCTTGATGATAGTCTTGTTAAAAGCTTCAGCTAAGCCATTAGCAGCAGGATTGTAAGTTGTCGAAGCGACATTGTCAATCCGGTGATCGTCACAGAACCTTGTTAACTTTTGACTGATGAACTGAGGTCCATTGTCATGGATGATTCTTCGAGGTACACCAAATCTATAGATGACATGGTGTTTGACGAAGTTGATCATGCTACTGGTCTTGACTTTAGCCAATGGTATAGCTTCGGCCCATTTGGAGAAGTAGTCGATTATTGCTAGTATAAACCGATGTCCTCTAGAAGAAGGAGGATTGATGGGACCAATAATGTCCATTTCCCAAGCTTCAAAAGGCCAGGAAGCAGCAGTCGGATTAAGGAATTCCGACGGTTGATGAATAAAATTTGCATGGATTTGACAAGCTCGACATTTTCTTGCATATTTAATGGCATCAGATACCATAGAGGGCCAGTAGTAGCCCATGCGTCAGAAACGATCCTGTAGTTTAGGATTGAGTTGATGTACTCCGCAGACACCGTCGTGAGCTTCATGCAATACTTGCTTCGCTTCATCACTAGCAAGACAGCACAAAAGTAAGCCGTCATAAGTTCGCCGGTAGAGAGTTTTGGTGGTCTGATTGTAGTAGAATCGCAGAGACCGCCGACGAATACTCGTAGCCTCCTTAGGATCTTTAGGGAGTATGTCATGAACTATGAAGTCGATGAAAGGAGCTCTCCAATCCTCACTGATAACATTGACTTCAGTAAGATTACTGAACTCAATATTACAATTATTTTTGAAACAGAACAATTCCCGATTAGAGATAACCACCTCTTGCTGTCTTTTGATAGGGATGGCTAAAACTGCTGCAAGATTGGCCAAAGCATCTGCCTCAGTATTGCAAGCTCGGCGTACATATTCAATAAAGAAGGCTTTGAGTGATGTAACCATATTGATTGCCGCTTCAAAGTAAGGCACTAGATCTTGATGGCGAACTTCATAGGTCCCTCTAACCTGATTAACAACCAATTTGGAGTCACCATAGACTTCAAGATACTCAACGTCTAGTTGTTTAGCTAGCTGAAGGCCGATGAGTAGAGCATTGTATTCTGCCAAGTTGTTGGAGCAAGGCTCATCTAAGGAGTAAGCTCTTTAGATAGTTGACCCGTCTGGAGAAACAAGGACAACTCCAACTCCTGCGATAATTGCACCATTGGATCCAATCCTGGATGTACCGTCGAAGAACAGACGCCAAGTAAGAAATTCTTCGGAGATTGTATTTGATTCCAATGTCTCGTCTGGAATTTCATCATAGAGTTTAGATGTCTCTGGAACAGGATGAGCTGCTAAGAAATCTGCTAGTGCTTGACCTTTGACAGACTTTTGAGGAACATATACCATGTCATATTGGGCTAGCAGAATGGCCCATGTAGCCAGTCGAGATTTGAGCGTACTAGGCTTCTTCATCAGTACCCGAAGAGGATTAACTCGGGATATAACATGAATAGTTTGGCCAATGATGTAATGCCTCGTCTTTTGAACAGCAAACATAAGAGCTAGGTATTCCTTTTCGACCGGACTATAACGGTGTTCAGCACCAATCATAGTACGACTGAGATAATAAATAGCTTATTCGTGGCCTTCTTTGTTCTTTTGGGCAAGTAAAGCACCCAATAAATGGTCCATAGCACGGACATACATTAAGAATGGTATGCCAGAGATTAGTGGCACCAAGACTGGTGGATTCATGAGATATCGCTTTATGTCATCAAATGCTCGTTGACATTCTTCGGTCCAAATGAAAGATACACCCTTTTTCATTAGTTGAGTAAATGGTCTACAGCGTCCAGACAGATTCGAAATGAATCTCCTGATGTACGCAAGTCGACCTTGGAATCCTCGTAGCTCTTTTAGGTTGCGTGGAGGACGCATCTCTTGAATGGCTTTGATCTTCTCGGGATCCACGTGTATACCCTTAGAGGTAATGACGAAGCCGAGAAATTTGCCACTAGAGACACCCAAGAATGACTTGGTGGGATTCATTTTGAGTTGATGTTGGTGCATGAGGTTGAAGATAGTTCTCAAATCTTGGATGTGATCTTCCTTTAGACGACTTTTGACAGCAGTAGCATTCGACAGTCTTGCGCAGATGATCTCGAAAGATGGTACTCATAGCTCGTTGGTATGTTGCACCAGCGTTCTTGAGACCAAATGGCATTACAGTATAGCAGTAGACTCCGCGAGGAGTGCGGAAAGAAGTATGTTTTTTATCTTCAGGATTCATCTGAATCTGATTGTATCCGGAGAATCCGTCCATGAAAGATATTCGCTCGAACCCACAGGTGTTGTCAATCATGACGTCCGTGATAGGAAGAGAAAATTCATCTTTTGGACATGCTTCATTAAGATCCCGAAAGTCGATACAGACTCGAACTTTTCTGGTTTTCTTTAGAACTGGGACGACATTGGCTACCCAATCAGGATGCTGCTCTTCTCGAATAAAGCCACAAGCGATGAGCTTCTTGACTTCATCGTCGATTGCATCCATCATTTCTGGCTTGAAGCGCCGTTGTTGCTGTTTGACCGGTTTTGCATTTGGCAGGATGTTCAATTTGTGAGTAGCAACTTTGGGATCTAGACCTAGCATGTCTTCATAGCTCCAGGCAAAGATGTCAATATATTCTCGAATAAGAAGAATTAATTCTTGCTTATCTATCTCGGGAAGGTTCTTGCTGATGAATATTGGACGAGGCAACCCGCTCTCTCCTACATTAATTTGAACCAATTGATCTTCAGTAGGAGGTTCCCTTTGTTCGAATCGGAGTTCCCATTGGGTATCCATCTGTTGAGCCCAAGGATCTGTTTCGAGATTTTCTTCAACATCCTCGTCATAGCCTTCTGGAAGTTCGACGGAGACCATGATAGAAGATACAGTCAATCGATGAATTTGACCGATGCTGGTGTCAGAATCCTATGATCTGGAATCAGAAGAGTTAGAGCGCTCCTCGCTATCGGATTCAGAGCCTGCTGGGGATAATACTGGAGGAGAAGAATATCCGAGACCTCTTTTGGTCTTGCTGTGATACATCTCTGACTTTCCTTTCGGAACAGTTGTACAGATAGGAGTTCTTCTACCTTTACCGTAGTTGAGGCCATTCTTGAAGTCATAACCCATATTTCGGATGGTGTCTTTTGATTGTTGACTATAACGACGGAGTTGAAAATGCCCCGTGTCGTTACTTTTGCTATCATCCGTATAGCTGAATTGTTGTTCCGGTCCTTTACTAAAAAGTATTGGACTCTCGCCTTTTTTTCTAGCGGGAACAACACGATATGAATCTTTTTGATGTTCAAATGAGACGTCTGTTTGAAGAGACTGTACAACTTCCATTATAAATGACTGAAAGTTATCTAACATATCCAAATAGCACTCAGCATGATAAATAAAATCAGTATAGTGGAAAGTAGATGCTTTTTTATTGATTTGTACATTTGTATTTACAGCAGGACCTTTAGCCTTAGCAGACTTGGTCATATTGATTACAAGAGGGGGAGAAGAAGAACGTGGAGGAGGATTGGCCTTGTTACGACGGAGGTCGATAACAAGCGGCTCAGAGGAGGTGAGCTCCCTTTTATCCTTGTTATGAGATAAATCTATAAGAAGTGGCTCAGAAGAGGTGAGCTGTCTTTTTTTCTTGTTACGACGTAAGTCAATAACAAGTGGCTCAGAAGAGGTGAGCACCCTTTGATCTTGACCATCATCAGCTGGTTGCTTCTGGACTGGCAAGTAAATAGCCAGTAATTTGGAGGATTGAGGACGAAAAACACGCCCTTTGACAGGAATGATGAGGGTGTCATTAGGTACTGCTTGTTGCTCTTCTTCAGGGTCCAGAGACAGCACTACCTTCATGAATTCATCCTTGTACATACGAGCATCATTGCAGTATGCTTCGACGCCTTTGAAAGGATAGAGATCAGCAACCTCCTTTTGAACCTCTCCATTGTTATCAACATATTTGAAACATTGATGGAGAGTTGAAGGAACAATGTTATACTCATGCAGGAATGGTCTCCCCAACAGAGCATTATAAGAACAACTATGGTTGTCAATGATGTAGAAAAGTCACTTTTGTGCGAAGATTGCCTATTTGGAGTTTTAGGCGAATCTTGTCCAGAGGTTCACTTCTTCCATGATTGAACGCAAGGATGGTGGTGAATGTACTGGAAAGACTATGCACTGGGATCTTTAATGTATCTAACATTGTCTTCGACATGATGCTGAGAGCAGACCCTGGATCTATAAGAATACGATCGACTTTTATCGAGTCGACATATCATGTATAGTATAGAGGACGGTCGTGCCTGTTGTCTTCCATCAACATGTCATCATGTGTGAAAGTTATGTTTGGAATTAACTCCAATACACTATGACAATGGAGGCAAGAGACTGGCTCTGCTTTCGGCTTCTTCAGAAGGGCTAGACAAGTTTCAGCTTGCATGAGAGCCTCATTCAGAGTTTTCCGAGTCTCTTTGGAGAGGCGCAAGAGCTCGAAGATTGACAGTCGGGCCGGTGTATTGGCTAACTGAGCCAAGATATCAAAGTTGTAAGGCTTTTCAAGTCCGGAAGGAGATGACTTCTTCAAAGGTTTGTCGAAGCGGACTTGTTGTTTGCCTTTGTCGGCTACCGTCGGTTTGGAAGGAGTAGACTCTACAACCGGTGAGGATACAGTAGGAATATCCTCAATAGAAGCAGGCTGCACTGGAGCATGCTCAAAAGAAGAAGCAGGATTCTCTTGAGCTTCGGGGTAATCCTTTGATAGGCTTTTCCTGATCTGGTGCCCAGCAGGATTTTCTCGTCAACTATGGGGTCAAAAGACACCATATTGCAAGTCTTTGTCTTGCCCTTGGAGCGGTCTTTATTCTTGGAGGAAGAGGGAAGTTCGAATTCTGAAGCAAGATCAGGGTGGATCCACATAATCTCGCCATTGTCAAGAGACAAGGGGACGAGACCTTCACTTCGTGGAGGAGGGAGATTCTCGATCTCAAGAGTAGCTTTGGGGATAGGAATGACACCATGTTGTACCATCTGCGGTGGGAAGTTACCGAATTGAACTGAGACCATGTTTGCGGTAACAGTCTTCTCGTCTTGCTGCAGAGTGACAACACCAGCGTTGACCATCTCTTGAATTTTTCCTTTGAGCACATAACATGCTCGAGTGGGATGCCCAATGAACCTGTAATAAACACAGTACTTAGGATGATCAGTCTTGCTGACTTCATCAGGCTTCTTCGGATCTGGGAGTTGGAGCTTATTGCTTTTGATCAAGCAATCAAAGATGCTCACTGTGTCATTCTCGTCAAAAGAGTACCCTACTTTCGGACGAGGTTCCCATAGTGGAGGTGCTGAAGGAGTAAAAGTAGACGTAGGGGGAGATACGTTGACCGCCAGAGATTCTTTATTTTTCAAGTTAATATTCAAAGTTTCTTTTCCCTTGCGGTTGTTCTGGCGATTACCACCACCCGATGTCTGGTGTTCATCCTGGTCGGGGTTAGACATTTGTACCCCTAGCTGCTTGAATTTGTCGACACTAACTTCAGCCGCTTTAGCGTTG
The DNA here is from genome assembly GCA_029216955.1 of Iris pallida. Taxonomy (NCBI): domain Eukaryota; kingdom Viridiplantae; phylum Streptophyta; class Magnoliopsida; order Asparagales; family Iridaceae; genus Iris; species Iris pallida. Next base: position 13,687,049 of record JANAVB010035418.1, read on the forward strand.
ACAATGAAGGATGTCCAGTCTTGGAACTGAGTTGACCCCGTCCACATGCTGATGATAGGCAAAAGATTTGCCTTGCATGTGTCTATGGTCACAGCAGCCGGAGTTCCAGGAGGCATTTTTAAAGCTTCTTGGCAGAACCTTTCAATAAAACTCTCAGCAGTTTTATTATGTCTTTGTTTGATTTTATTGAGGGCTGACATGGTCATGTCGTTGATCCCCTCATAAAATTGTTCCAAGAAGATTTGTTTTAGACCAGAGAAGGAGGTGATACAGCCATCGAGCAAGCTTCTGTACCAATCGTATGCTACGCCGGCTAAACAGCCAACGAATACCCTAGTAAGAAGAGCGTCATTTGGTTGAAGTTGGACAGTCATTACCTCAAAGTGGTTAATGAACTGACTAGGAGAAGTGCTGCCATCAAACAACGAGATTGTTGGAATCTTGTACTTAGAAGAAAATGGGAATTCCTTCCATTCAACTAGGTAAGGTTGCTTGATCCCCAACCTCTGCAAGTTGTCCTTCTCTTTAATGGCCTCGAATTGAGTACGCAGGAGCTTGACAGCTTCATTGGCATCCTCCACTGATTTAGAAGGGGCAGGCTGAGTCAGAGTGTTAGGGAGAGGAACAGCGTGGTAAGCACTACCCCCAGCACCTGATTGACTAGGTGTAGGTTGAATCTGTACATGAGGTACTTGAGGAGATGCTACCCCCAGCCCTGCACTAACAGGCACTGACGATGCTATGATTTCAGGATTTGTAGGAAGTACGGTCGGCAGTACTGTATGTTGGGCCACTATGATAGAATGCATACTTACAACCATTTCGGCCATGGTCTTTAATTTGTCTTCTAGTGCAGCTATCCGTTGTTCTTGATTAGCCGAACTGGAAGCATCTGGGTCTTCAGTGACAACATAAGCTGTCACTTCTCTAGGTGTAATGGAGGACACTGTTTGTTTCGAACTTTCGCTGTATGCATCGTAGTCGGAGAAAGAATCATCTCCTGAATGAGAAGGAGGGAGATGACTAGAAGGATCTTGAAGATTCCTTTGACCGATTGTGTCTCGGCTTCGGGATCTGGTATGTTGGAATACTCCATCAGAAGATTCTTGGAGTAAATCTAAATACAGCTGGCTTGGCTTGCGAGGCTTGCCGTGTTTGGAGCACTTCCTACCCCCAGTGTCTCTGGAAGTCATGTTGACAGAAGCATACAAAACTTCGTCTTCATCTTATGACATAGGTTCAGAGTTTATAAAGTTCAGACGATCGAAGACAGATCATCTTGTTGTCTGACAACAACACTTGATGACAACTTTGTGATTACAATGGTGTCCAAGTGATTGTACTAGCGGCGTTGAGATGTTGTCCCATTTTTGTTTAAGGTGTTCTCGGAGATCGGAAACAACAACAGGACGAGAAAAAGTTCGAGGGATGTGTTCTTTGACAATATTTGGAACATGGTTTCGGTTCTTCAAATGTTTTGTCCCTTGAGTGTACAGGGAAGTACTCATTTCATTGGCATAGGTGTCCGACTTTTTGATCCTGGAAGTTTGCTTCTGATGCTGGTTGGTCTTCGGCATTGGTTGTTTGCGTTTCACCGAAGTTGATCGATTGAGATAAGTTCTTAGATCAGCAAACTCACCCGCAGGGATTTCTGTCTGAGACACTAGCAATTTTTCCTGTCTTGAACGGGATATCTTGAGAGTTGGAAGATCTTGGAACTCTGCTACCGGAGTAGACAGAATACCTCTCTGATCAGTACACTTCCCTTTGGCAAGGAGGGAAGAAGAACCCTTGTTGGAGAGAGTTCTTGTACTGACTGGTGCCGGAGCACATTCAGATTGATCTTTTATGGTAAAAACTGAGGAAGATTGAGAAAAGACCAAATGGCCTTTTCCTTTGTTTTGTGAAGAAGGGTTAGCTAAAGAGCGTTTTCCTCTGTTGTCTTCCAAGTCATAGGACGAGGAAGTTTGAGAAAAGACCAACGGGCCTTTTTTTTTGTTCTGGGGAGGAGGAGGAATAGCCAAAAGACTACCCCCAGTGGATTGCGCAGGAGCAACAGGATGTTTGGGAAGAGGAGCAGAGGTTTTTTCCTTGCTGTGAGAAGAAGAGAGATTAGCCAAAGGGCTATCTCTCTTAGATTGCGCTGGCACAGTGTGCACAGGGACTGAAGTGGTTGTTGGCGCACTAGCAGGTTGCGCATGAGTAACTCTGGCAGAAGGTTTTCTGGCCAAAGTCTCAGCAACTTGCGCAGCAGGAGTCTTGTTGCCAGAGTGTTTGGGTTACACTTTGGTTGCTGGAGTGGTAGATTGCGCAGGCAGATTTACAGCCAACTGCACCAGAGGAATAGGAGTCTTGTACTTTGACAGAGCATGATATGAAGTAGGTTGTGCACTGGCAAGGGCAGCAACACACTGCGCATGGGCAGTAGCAGCAGACAGCGCAGCAGAGACAGAAGTCTTGGGAACAGTGGCAGTAGACTGCACAGCAGGCTGAGCAGCAGAAGCAATGGACTGCGCAACAGTCTTGGAGACCCACACTGGATGAACTTTGCTTGTGGCAGAAGTTGTTGCAGTGCGAGGGGTGGTCCTGGAGTTGATCATCGCCTCGTAGGCCGTCTGGTTGACCTTTACAACCAGCATCTTCTGCGTCTTTCCGATAGACGCAACGTCACATTGAGTTGTCACTTCCTCGTCGGAGGAGAAAGTCGTCCCCAGCAGTCGCCATTTTGTTTGCAAAAAACAAAAGTTGATCTTTATTTCACAAACTTTTTAAGAAGATTACAAAAATTCTAGGAAAGTACAACTATAGGAATCCGATCTGAATGACGATCGCTTTATCCCTTGGACGACATGAACTTTGAAGACGGTAGCCTCTGAAGATTGCAGCAGCAGTTTGGCAAGAACTCCTGATCTCGGGTGATGATTTCTGTGGATTCTGATCTCTGTGTGTGATAATGGAGACTTGAAACTCTATTTATAGAGTTCTGGAAATAACTAACTTTTAGTTATTCTGAATTACGCAGGTTGGATTGCGTAGACTTTAGACTGCACAGGCAATGGACTGCGCAGGCAGTTACTCGATCGTGGACCATCTGTATGTGACGCGTGGCATTGTTTGATTGAAATGCGCTTGATCGTGTACAGACGGTTGCTACATGGTGAGTAATTGATGGCATAAAGGCCATATGTACTTTGTCAGTTGTCTTGATGGAGTGCGCCACCTGAATTGTGCTGGCTTCAGATTGCGCTGGGATGGACCGCGTTGGGATGGACCGTGCTGTAAAGAGTCTGGCCGATTGTGCTGCATGTACAGCTGTCCTCGAGCGCTGTACTGTATGATAAATAAACAGTTTTCTCGTTCTCCGTACTGTCAGCTGTCAGAAGATCTGATTCTCTGTCAGATAATGATGACGAGGCCAAGTCAGCTTGTGCACTTGGATGGGTGCGCAGTTCAGCCAGCGCAATCGAGTTGGTGCGCAATCTGTCTCCTACGCAGTTCACTTGAAGGATGCCCAATTTGATTTTTATGACTTCTTTGATGGGTGCAACTTGATTTTTAGGACCTACAGACCCTGGCACGCTTTTCGGTGTAAAGCGGTCCAACGACGGACATCATTTTTGTCAGAAATTACCGTTTTGCCCCTGTGTCCAGAATTGGACTTAAGGACAGGTAATCCTAGCTAATTTGACTATTCTGAGAATGTTGGAAATGTTTATTTCAGCTTTCGGATACATTTATGGATTTTGGACTTTATGGCGTACCAGTTGACGGTATCTTATTAGTTCTTCTCGCTGCCACCAGGCAAGTATACCTTGCCTTCCTCTACAATTTATTTACATGCATATTTCTATTATTATATAGTTTTACTAATTGGTTATTTACATGAGATTTGTATATCGTGCATGCTAGTATAGCTATAGTCCTTATATATGGTTAATCTTATAGTTCATATTGGATTGATTCTCTCGTGTATCGTGATTGGATCGTATCGTGTCTTCACCTGTGTCTTGACTGAGTTGTGTCTGCAAGTATGTGCGAGTGAACTGATATTCCTTTGTCTTTTCCACAACCTGGGAGTCCACACACGGGGCGAGGGTTGTCCTTTGCACCTGCGAGTCCACATACGGGGCGAGGGTGACTTGTCTTGAAACTGACCTACGAGTCCACATTCGGGGCGAGGGTTGGTATCCATTGATTCTATCAGCAGTTTATTTATGCATAATTGATCCTGTATCCGTGTTCATAGTTACCTGTCAGTAGCCATATGTCAGTTTCCTGCCTAGTTTCTGTTTATACCCTGTATATATTATTGCATGATTAAACTGTTAGATAGGCATGTTTTATGTATCTTGCTAGTCCTCTGAGGACCTGATGACCTCTTCAGGTTTAGTGATTGTATGGAGTTAGTTAGTGTTTTCCATAAAGAAATTCTCTTTATTTGTTGTGTTTCTGGGAAAATTACAACTGTAGGAATCCGATCTAGAAGACGATCGCTTTATCCCTTGGACTATGCGAAGAAGAAAAGCTCTCAAAATTTTGACAGTAGATATCAATGTATCTGTACAATGAATGAGAAAAAGAACTCTATTTATAGAGTCAAAAATAATAACTGAAAAGATAACTGTCTTCACAGCCTATGCCTAGTTAAAAATCACACAGGATTTAACATACACAAGGCTGTGAGCAGTTACTGGACGTGGCCTGTAACTGTTGGACACATGACAATCATGCATGAGTCGTGTGCAAGTTACAGGACACGCAGGCGAGCGATCAGTGGCATGGCTGCCACGTACTCCAATTTGATGAAATCCATGCAGACTTGTTGAAGACGAAATCCACGCGAACTCGGTGTAGAAAGCTTCAAAATCCACGCAAACTTGGGACATGAAGCTTCAGGATCCACGCAGACTTCGAGGCAAAGAACTTCAAAATCCACGCAAACTTGAGGAAGAAAACTTCAGAATCCACGCAAACTTGAGATAGAACTGCCAGCTGTCTTGATTCGGCATGTCTCGACTGACACAAAATCTCTGACAGTGATTGCTTTGTCAGTCGCATTAAATGACAAGAAACCCTTTTGGTACGCCAACTCGACGAAGGCTGAGTCTTGCTGAAGAAGATTTCGAAAATCACGCGATAGATGGCGATGATCTCTCGAATTCTGTGTATACGTGGCATACGAAGAGATATTCTTCGACTGTCGTGTTGTCAGTCATAATTACTCTTTGGCAAATGATGAGCTGTCTCCCAGCGTGATTTGTTTATATTGTCTGGATTAACTGAGCGTGACTTTTGACTCTGTCTTGATCAACTCAACGTGACTTTCATTTTTGAGGCCTACAAAACCCCCTTCAAAGTTTTCGAAAAATGATAAATTATTTCGAAATACTTTAAAAATAGAGATGATAAAATGGATTTAGTCACGCTGAGATGACTTCAAAATTTTTCGGAAGTCGAAAAGACTTTGAAGTTCTTTGAAAACATCCAAATGAACTTATTAAATGTCATAATGACTCTTCGTTCTCCGAGACTGATTGTATCCAATTTATGGTGGAATATGAATGGAAATGACAATTCTTCTATGCTCAATGATTTGTATTTGTGGATGAATTGTGGACATGATAGATAATGAAATCTTCTTTTATGTTTTGGAGTATATGATATTATCAGAGGTATTATGGACGTGATAATATATAGGAACTCAAAAGAAAATAGATTGATTTCTATGCAGAGGTCAAAACATGACAAATGAGTAAGTAGATTCGGAATTGATTCAGAGGTTATGAAAACATGATAAATAACGAATCCCCACTTAATAAATTGATAGAAGATTATGAACGGATGAACCGTTAGGAAATGATGAACAGATGAACTGTCGAGTGAATGTAATAAATGAACGGATGAACCGTCAAGTATTAATGAATATGTGAAACGTCGGATGAATGTGAGAAATGAATGGATGAACCGTTAAGCATTAATGAATATGTGAAACATCGGATGAATGAGGAACTTCTGCCTATAAATATAGCAGAAATCTGGCGAGAACGAATACTTCTACTCCTCAACATAAAAATGTCATCTGGAGAAGCATCCAAGAAGACTGAGATAGCCTCAAAGGTTCAGAAAGGCACTGAAGAACGCCCTGCTGGTCCAGTCAAAACGAAGAAGACGGAAGCAGGCGAAGGTTCGTCTGCACCCAAGCCACCAAGGGACATTCTGGATTTTCTGCTCGAACCAGGAAGGACTGAAGAAGAGGAAGTCATGAGGATGGCCGCTTGCAAATTCCTCGTGGGTTCTAGCAAGGAGGTTCTCGGCTCTTTTGCTGATCACATCTTCGAGAAGGACGGTAGTGGCCCACATCCAAAAGTAGAGAAGGATGATAGTGATCTTCCTTAATATCATGTATCATCATTCATAAAAATAAAATAAAAATTTTATTTTTAAACATGAATTTGTCTGATGATTACAAGTATTTACATTTATATATAGTACTTTTTAAGGAATTTGCCATTAATAGGCATCAAAATTTTTCGACCATCCAATTCTGAGAGTTGATAAGCTCCATTTGAGAAAATTTTGCTCACAATATAGGAACCTTCCCACTTTGCGTCAAATTTACCCTTACTCATATGAGTCATAGTCATAAGACGTCTGACTGTTAGAACAAGTTCTCCTTTTTGATATGATCGAACTCTGACTTTTTTATTAAAAGCTCTTGAAATTCTAGCTTGATAGAATTCAATATTCTGTTGAGTAGATAATCGCTTTTCATCCAGAGCTTCTAATTCCTGAAGTCGAAGACAATCGTTATTTTCAGCAGTGAGTTCATTAGCGATTGCTATCCTTAAAGAAGGAATTTGAATCTCTAATGGAAGAACAGCTTCGCAACCATACACCAGAGAGAAAGGTGTACATTTGGTAGCATTACGAACTGTAGTGTGATAAGCCCACAAACATTCCCCGAGCTTGTCACTCCAATTACGTTTGTTAGTGGAGACAAACTTCTTTAGAAGTTTGATGATAGTCTTGTTGAAAGCTTCTGCTAATCCGTTAGCTGCTGGATTATATGCGGTAGAAGCCAAATTATTGATCCGGTGATCGTCACAGAATCAAGTAAATTTTTGGCTGACGAACTGTGGTCCGTTATCATGAACAATGCGTCGAGGAACACCAAATCTGTAGATGACGTGATACTTAATAAAGCTGATGACATTAGACGTCTTAACTTCAGATAAAGGAATAGCTTCGGCCCATTTGGAGAAGTAATCGGTTATTACGAGAATGAACCGATGACCTTTAGATGACGGTGGATTGATCGGGCCGACAATGTCCATGCCCCAAGCTTCGAAGGGCCATGATGCTGCCGTCAGATGTAGAAATTCCGAGGGTTGATGAATAAAATCTGCATGGATTTGACAAGCTTTATACTTCTTTGCATATTCGATGGCATCAGATACCATGGTGGGCCAATAATAACCTATACGTCGAATACGGTCTTGAAGTTTTGGTCCTGGCTGATGTGCTCCACAAATTCCATCATGTGCTTCGCGAATGATTTGTTGAGCCTCGTCACCGGCAACACATCGAAGGAGTAAACCATCATAAGCTCGACGATATAAGGTCTTTGTTGTATGATTGTAGTTGAATCTGAGTGATCGTCGTCTGATAGATGCTGTCTCACTCGGATCATCCGGAAGAATATCATATAATACGAGATCTAAGAAAGGAAGTCTCCAATCTTTATCCGTATTCTGATTCTCAGTCAAGTTACTGAAGATGAATTCCATGCTGGAATCGGATGAAGATGACATCGATTTACGACTGAATCCAAATCCTCTTGTTGTGTTGACATCATGAGATGTTGATTCTTCAATGTCAACTGGAAGTCCTAGAGTCAAGTTATTTTCAAGATGAAATAATTCTCGATTACGAACAACGATCATTTGTTGCCGCCTGATTGGAATAGCCAGCACCGCTGCAAGATTAGCAAGGGCATCAGCTTCTGTGTTACATGCTCGCCTAACATATTCAATGAAGAATTCTTCAAACGAAAAAGCCATAGATATAGCTGTTTTATGATAAGGAACCAGATCTTGATGGCGAACTTCATAAGTACCCCTGATTTGATTGACAATGAGTTTAGAGTCTCCGTACGCCTCCAAATATTGAATATTCAGATGTTTAGCGAGTTGAAGACCAATAAGTAATGCGTTGTACTCAGCTACATTATTTGAACACGGCTGATCGAGAGAATAAGCTCTTTGGCTAGCAAGACCTTCTGGCGATACAAGAACGATTCCAACTCCAGCGACAATATCACCATTAGGACCAATTCTTGATGCTTCATCAAAGAATAAACGCCAAGTAGGATCTTCTTCAGCAATTTGATTTGAATCTAGGACTTCATCTGGGATTTCATCATAGAGTTTTGAATTTTCTGGAATTGAGTGAGCAGCCAGAAAATCAGCTAAAGCTTGTCCTTTGACTGATTTCTGAGGAATATAGTGCATGTCATACTGAGCAAGTAGGATTCCCCAGTTAGCCAATCGAGAATTCAAAACACTGGGTTTCTTCATCATGATCCGTATAGGATTGATCCTGGAGATGACATGAATAGTCTGGCCAATGATATAATGACGTGTCTTTTGGACAGCAAACATTAAGGCTAGACATTCTTTTTCAACCGGTGAATATCGAGGTTCAGCTCCGGTCATAGTGCGGCTGAGATAATAAATGGCTTGTTCATGGCCATTTTGATTCTTTTGAGCGAGTAATGCACCCAATGAATGACTCATTGCTCGAGTATAGAGGAGGAACGGTATTCCTGCGACGGGAGGTACCAACACTGGAGGGCTCATTAGATATTGTTTTATATCATCGAATGCTTTCTGACATTCATCATTCCAGACAAAAGAGATACCTTTCTTCATAAGTTTGTTGAATGGTCTGCAGCGTCCTGATAAATTAGAGATGAATCTCCTGATATAAGCGATTCTTCCTTGAAATCCTCGTAGCTCTTTTAAGGTGCGTGGAGGACGCATCTCTTGGATGGCTTTGATCTTCTCGGGATCCACGTGTATACCTTTAGAGGTAATGACGAAGCCGAGAAATTTACCACTAGAGACGCCTAAGAAGGACTTAGTAGGGTTCATCTTTAATTGATGCTTACGCACTAGATCAAATATAGTCTTCAAATCTTGGATATGATCCTCCTTTTGTCGACTTTTGACTGCAATATCATCAACATAGCATTCGACTATTTTCCGTAAATGTTTACGGAATATAGTGCTCATAGCTCGTTGATAAGTTTCTCCTGCATTCTTGAGACCGAATGGCATAACTGTATAACAGTATGTACCAATCGGCGTTCTGAAAGTAGTGTGCTTCTCGTCCTCTGGAAACATTTTGATCTGATTGTACCCAGAATACCCGTCCATGAATGACATTCGTTCAAATCCACAGGTATTATCAACCATGACATCAGTGATTGGTAGAGGGAATTCGTCTTTAGGACATGCCGCATTGAGATCGCGGAAGTCTATGCATACTCTGATCTTGCCAGTCTTTTTAAGAATAGGAACAATATTAGCCACCCAATCGGGATGTTGTTCCTCTCTAATAAACCCAGAGGTAATGAGTTTATTGACTTCAGCTTCAATTGCATCCATGATGTCTGGACGAAATCGTCGCTGTTGTTGTTTGACCGGTTTAGCATTCGGCAAGATATTGAGCTTGTGAGTTGCAATTTGAGGATCAAGTCCTGGCATATCTTCATAACTCCAAGCAAAGACATCGATGTAATCACGAATGAGTTTGATCATGTCTTTCTTATCAGTTTCTGAAAGACTTTCACTGATGAATATTGGTTTGGGAGATCCCTCTTCACCAACATCTATTTGAACAAGTTTATCTTCAGTCGGAGGTTCTTTTTGCTCGAAACGGAACTCCTATTGATTATCTAATCTTTGGGCCCACTGTTCCGATTCAGGTGAGATTTCAAACTCTTCTTCGTCTTCATCACTTTCTTCAGAATGGTCAATGGAAACCATGTTGGAAGACAGAATGTTACAGTAGAAGTCCCCGATACTTGTATCGGAATCCCAAGAAGTGGTACTAGAAGAATCAGATCTCTTATCTTCGTCAAACTCGGGATCTTCATGGATAATATTAATAAAAGGAGTAGGAGCTATATAGCCCAATCCGTATTTCGTCCTTCCATATTTCAGAGGAGGAATACGAACAGGCATTTTTCTTCCTTTTCCACTATTGAGGCCAGTCCTGAAGTCATAGCCCATATTTTTGATGATGTCTTTAGATTGCTGACTATAACGACGTAGTTATAATCTTCCAGTATCATCATTTTTGTCATCATATTCAAGATCAGAAGGATTTTGAGGCCCTTTGTAGAAGAATATTGGAATGTCTCCTGGCTTTCTGCTGGGAACTAGAAAGTATGAAGATTGTACAGGTTCTAGGGATACATCTGTATGAATAGTCTGTACAACTCCTATGGTTATTGTGTTCAAGTCATCTAACAGATGTAAATAACTATGAACATAATTACACACATCAACGTACTGCAAAGGTGGAGACTTTTCATTAAATGTAAAAGCAGCAGTATTTACATTGGAAGAAGGCTGAGCCTTAGAGATTTTAGCCAAGTCAATGACTAAAGGGGGAGAAGAAGAAGAAGCTTTGTTTCGATTAAGATCAATAACAAATGGCTCAGAAGAGGTGAGCTCTCTTGAAGTTTGAGTAGGAAGAGTAGTCCGCCCTCCAACTGGAATTAGCAGAGTATCTTGTGAAGATACAGGAACTGTAGTACGCCCACTGACAGGAATGATCAGTGTATTTTGAATAGATGACTGAGGTAACGGAGAGATCCGTCCACTCACTGGAATGATGAAAGAATCTTCTCCAGAGGGTTTAGGAGATTGTTGCTGAGTAGTTCGACCTTTAACAGGGATTATTAAAGTCTCACTTTGTGCATCTTCTTTCTCCATAGCTTGTATGATCCTTGTATACTCTTCTTTGTACATTCGAGAATCGTTGAAATAAGCTTCAACCCCATAGAAGGGATTTATATCAGCAACTTCTTTTTGTACTCTTCCATTGCTATCAATGTATTTAAAACATTGATGGAGAGTAGAGGGCACCACATTATTTTCATAAAGAAAGGGCCTCCCCAGAAGAAGATTATAGGATCCCGCAATCTCGATCACATAGAAAGTGACTTTAGATCTGAAATCGCCTATCTGAAGCTTCAGATGAATCTTTCTCAAAGGCTCACTTCGGCTTTGATTGAATCCCAAGATAGTAGTAACCGTCTTGGAGAGCTTGTGGAGAGGGATTTTTAGTTCATCCAACAGACTCTTTGGCATTATGCTTATAGCAGACCCTGGATCAATGAGGATACGATCTATCTTCATTGTGTCGATATAACCGGTGTAGTAGAGAGGCCGATCATGTCGATTATCCTCCAATAGCATGTCGTCTTGTGTAAAGGTGATATTTGAGATAATCTCCAGTATACTGTTGCAATGTAAGCAAGTGGCAGGTTCTGCATCTGGCTTCTTCAATTGTGCAAGACAAGAGTCAGCTTGTAGAAGTGCTTCACTTAATGTCTCCCGAATCTCTTTGGAAAGACGTAGAAGTTCAAAGAGGGACATTCTAGCTGGAGTATTAGCAAGTTGAGCCAAAATATCGAAGTTGTAAGGCTTCTGAAGTCCAAGAGGAGAGGACTTCTTGATTGGCTTATCAAACCGAGCATGTTGTTTGTCTTTCTCCAGAGCTGTAGGCTTGGGAGGAACAGGTTCAACTGGTGTAGTTGAAGGAATAGGTGCAGTAGATGATTCTTCTTCAGGAGGAACATTAGAAGCATCTTTATCAGCTGGAGGGATATCAAGAGGATCCTCAGGACTTTTGGAATAATCCTTTAGATAAGGTTTCCCCGTTCGAGTAGCACTAACAAGTGCTTCTTCTTTCTCTTTTGGCTCTGTGTCAGAGGTAGACCCAAGAGAAGTCATATGACATGATTTAATCTTTCCAGCCTTCTTGGACTTTCGAGAAAAAATCTTTTGAGGAAAAGGAGATTCAAAATCTGCCACTAGATCAGGATGGATCCACATGATTTCTCCAGTCTCCAAAGTGATTGGCACTAATCCTTCAGACCGTGGAGGAAAAAGATTCACTATGTCAGGAGTTGCCTTGGGAATAGGAACGATCCCACCTTCAAGGAGTTGAGGAGGGAAATCTCCGAATTGCATAGAGACGACGTTGGAGGTGACGGTCTTCTCTTTTGGAGTAAGAGAGATAGCTCCAGATTTAATCATTTCTTGGATCTTTCCTTTCAGTACATAACATGTACGAATTATATGACCCAGCATTCTATGATATGGGCAGTATTTGGGATGATCTGTTTTACCAGCTTCATCAGGTTTCTTGATCTCAAGTAATTGTATTTTATTACCTTTCAGCAGACATTCAAAGATACCAAGGACATCGTCGTCATCAAAAGAATATTCTTCTTTGGGGCGAGGTATTCTTGATTGTTGAGTTGTAGAGGCAGGAGTTTGAACATTTGATGCATCTTTGCTCTGAAGATTAACTTCAAGAGTTTTTTTTTCCCTTGCGAGCATTGTTTTTATTGTTAGCACCTTGTCCTGTTTCTTTAGGAATCATCTGCACTCCTAAACCTTTGAAGGTTTCAGCACTAATTTCTGCAGCTTTGACACTGACTATGAAGGAAGGCCAATCTTGAAATTGAGTGGACCTTGTCCACATACTGATGATTGGCAACAAGTTTGATTTGCACGTGTCAATGGTGACAATATCAGGAGTTCCAAGAGGCATCTTCAGAGCTTCTCTTCGAAATCGTTCAATGTATTCCTCTGTAGATTCATTATTTTTCTGCTTGATTCTAATAAGAGCAGACATAGTCATGTCATTAAGCCCTTCATAGAACCTTTCAAGAAACATCTGTTTGAAGCCAGCAAATGAGGTAATGCTCCCATCTGGGAGACTCCTATACCATTCATAAGCCGTTCCCTTGAGACATCCAATAAATACCCGAGTAAGGAGGGCATCACTTGGTTGCAGTTGATCAGATATCACTTCAAAGTGATTAATAAACTGACTTGGAGAAGTGGTTCCATCATAGAATGAGATAGTAGGAGGCTTGTATTTAGGAGGATATGATACTTGCTTCCATTCTATCGGATAAGGCTGCTTGATGCCTAACCTTTGTAAACCAACCTTCTGTTTGAATGCCTCGAATTGAGTTTTGAGATTCTTCAATTCTTCAGAGACAACTCCCAAAGATTGTGGAGTTGTGGCTTGTAGAGAATAGTTGGGAGGAGGAACAGCATTGAAAGCACTACCCCCAGCTCCAGAGAGACTAGGATTTGGTTGAGCTGGTCCAGGAGTATTAGATTGTACTGCTGGAGGAACTTGTACTGGACTCATATCAGTGTCAGTTGGTATGGCATCTGGTACAGTCTGTCGATTTTGCATCTGTGTTGCCATGAGTTCATACATCGACTTCATAGTATCAGCCATAGACTTCATTTGTTGTTCCAAAGAAGCAATTCTTTGATCTTGAGGAGTCAAGGAAGAAGAAGGTTCATCAGTATTCCCATCAACCATATAAGTTGTGACTGTACGAGGAATTATTGATGAACTAGTAGATGTTGTATGCTCTGAATCATTGCTTCGTGCATCAAAGTCAATTATAGGAGAACTACCCCCAGTAGGAAGAGGTGGAAAGTTAGATTCTCCAAGGAATTCAGAATCAATTTCAGGGATCAAATTTCTTTGACTAGAAGCCAGGACTCTTGCTCTGGTGTTTCTATATACTCCATCTAGACTATCAACTCTACCCCCGGTGTCCCGAGAAGTCATGTTGACAGAGGCAAACAAAGGCTCATCTTCATCAGGCATAGGTTCATACTGAATCCTATTGAAGACAGACTGTCGTTTAGTTTGACATCTGCATTGCATTGTGGCTCTTGGCTGGAAGTCACATTCATGATCACCATGGTCTTGAACCGTTGATTGACATCTGCACTGAATTATGACTCTTGGATAGAAGTCACATTCAGCATGTTCCTTTGACATAGAATTACTCTTTCTCTTCTGTTGAAGATATTCCCGTAAATCTGTTTGTGAAGATTGAGGAGTATACTTCCTGTTCTTGGGTCTTAATGGCTCTTGATTATACAAAGAGTGATTAATGTGAGCCACATAATTTCTTGTATACTCTGCATCTAGATCTTTTATCTTCATATCTAATTGGTATGGTTTCTTAACACCAGAAGTGCTGAGTTTTGTTCTTAAATCAGTGGAAGGTAACACATTAATTTTGGAAACATGGAGTTTTCTCTCCATTGATCTGGATATTTGCAGAGAAGGAAGAGTTGAACCACTCCTTTGATTAGGAGTTGGTAACAGACCCTCTTTAATGGACAGATTCTGTGCCCAATTTGAAGAAGTCATAGGAGAAGATATTAAGGAATATTTCTTCTTAGACTCAATCAGATTTTGAGACATAGAATGTCCAGAAGGAAGAGTAGTCAAAAGACCATCTCCTTTCCTTTGACTAACAAAAGTATCAGTCAAAGCTGTTCCTGAAGTAAAAACTACAGGAGCAGAAGAAACAACTAAAGAGTTATTCCTTTTCGAAGGGACTTTGTGTGGAAGACCACCCCCAGTTCTAGTAGAACTCAGTAAAGAAGAAGAGATAACTAAGGAGTTATTCTTCTCTGATGAAATACACGCTGAAATAGATTTGGCTAAGGAACCAGTACTGTTAGCGTGACTTTTAATATTAGAATTACACGCTGGAACAGATTTGGCTAAGGAGCCAGTACTGTCAGCGTGACTTTTAGGGTTGAATTCGCACGCTGGAACAGATTTGGCTAAGAAGCCAGTACTGTCAACGTGACTTTTAGGGTTGAATTTGCACGCTGGAACAGATTTGGCTAAGGAGCCAGTACTGTCAGCGTGACTTTTAGGGTTGAATTTGCACGTTGGAACATATTTGGCTAAGGAGCCAGTACTGTCAGCGTGACTTTTAGGGTTGAATTTGCACGCTGGAACATATTTGGCTAAGGAGCCAGTACTGTCAGCGTGACTTTTGATTACTGTCATCTTCGAGCGCACAAGAGTGTGCGTGCTTGCAGTGGAGTTCTTGCCAGAGGTTGGAGTAGACACTGTGGCAGAGACTTCACCATTGACTGCCAACCGATTCTTAGGGACATAGACAGAGTGTCCCTTCAACTTGGCAGTGATGATGGAGGCTGGAGTGGGCTTGCCATCCTTAGCCCGCTGCATTTCTTCATAGGCGAGTTGATCGAATTTGATCGTCATCACCTTCTTCGTCGAGCCGATTGACGAAGTATCGCATTGAGTTGTTACCATCTCAGAAGAGGAGATGGTTTTCCCCAGCAGAGTCGCCAATTTATTTTCCATAAAGAAATTCTCTTTATTTGTTGTGTTTCTGGGAAAATTACAACCGTAGGAATCCGATCTAGAAGACGATCGCTTTATCCCTTGGACTATGCGAAGAAGAAAAGCTCTCAAAATTTTGACAGTAGATATCAATGTATCTGTACAATGAATGAGAAAAAGAACTCTATTTATAGAGTCAAAAATAATAACTGAAAAGATAACTGTCTTCACAGCCTATGCCTAGTTAAAAATCACGCAGGATTTAACATACACAAGGCTGTGAGCAGTTACTGGACGTGGCCTGTAACTGTTGGACACATGGCAATCATGCATGAGTCGTGTGCAAGTTACAGGACACGCAGGCGAGAGATCAGTGGCATGGCTGCCACGTACTCCAATTTGATGAAATCCACGCAGACTTGTTGAAGACGAAATCCACGCGAACTCGGTGTAGAAAGCTTCAAAATCTACGCAAACTTGGGGCAGGAAGCTTCAGGATCCACGCAGACTTCGAGGCAAAGAACTTCAAAATCTACGCAAACTTGAGGAAGAAAACTTTAGAATCCACGCAAACTTGAGATAGAACTGCCAGCTGTCTTGATTCGGCGTGTCTCGACTGACACAAAATCTCTGACAGTGATTGCTTTGTCAGTCGCATTAAATAACAAGAAACCCTTTTGGTATGCCAACTCGACGAAGGCTGAGTCTTGCTGAAGAAGATTTCGAAAATCACGCGATAGATGGCGATGATCTCTCGAATTCTGTGTATACGTGGCATACGAAGAGATATTCTTCGACTGTCGTATTGTCAGTCATAATTACTCTTTGGCAAATGATGAGCTGTCTCCCAGCGTGATTTGTTTATATTGTCTGGATTAACTGAGCGTGACTTTTGACTCTGTCTTGATCAACTCAGCGTGACTTTCATTTTTGAGGCCTACAGTTAGCAGAGCGGGATGGTAGAGGATTATGATGCATGATACAGGTATTTTCTTATGATATTCCTTTATTATCCTCTCGTGCTTTATATTCAGTACCATGATATACTCTGCTTATTTATAGACTCATATCATTCTTGGAGTCTAATCGAACAATATGTTAATGGGCTGCAGACCATGACCCATATTTGTTCATTCTTGTTCATATGAATCATGTGGATTGAGATATAGTTTAGATTAGACATGATACCCGTGACCTTGACAGCTTATACGTACTCGAGTCGGGCTGGAGTCCGCTCGATACGTAGCTGGCTTGCTCACGAGCTCGCGTTCGAAAAGCGGGTGCGGATCGTGACACCCCATCCCCCTCTATGATTCTATGATCAATGTCCTAGACAAACTCTTTGTCAAGAGTAAACAGACTCTTCGTCAAAAGATCTGTAAGTTCTTTTATGACTTTTATAGTCAAGAACAATATTTTTGCCATTTAGGCTCTTTTAATTTCTTGAAACGCAGCTGCAGGTACCTGTTCATCTTAGAATTCACAAAATATATCATACTTTTAGGAGTTCTTTAGCATAATTTTAAAAAAAAAGGTACAAAAATATGTATATCATATATATGGACAATAAGATTTCTAAGCCATTCGACTTCTATACAGGTAGTGTCCAAAGTTATTATTTCAGAGTCCATAGTACTTCTAGCAATGATAGTCTGTTTACCTGATCCCCAGGAGATCGTAGCTCCTGCTAGGGTAAAAATATATCCAGTTGTGGATTTCACATCATGTGAATCAGTTACCCAATTATCAACTGAGTAACCTTCTATGATATCAGGGTGTCTAGAATAATGAAGTTTATAATCTAGAGTACCCTTAAGATATCTAAATACTCTGTCTAATGCAGTCCAGTGTGTCTGATTTGGGTTACTAGTATATCTACTTAGTCTCCCAATAGCAAATGCAATATCAGGTCTAGTCCTATTTGTTATGTACATAAGGGACAAATCATTTGTGAATATATATGTTGTTCTATAGGTGATTCTTCTTCTTTTTTAGAACAACATTACTGTCATAAGGGGTAAGGGTATGTTTCTTGTCAAAATACTCAAACTTTCTTAGCATTTTCTCAATTAAATGTGCTAAGGTGTAAAACCCCTAAATTTCTACTTTTTTTTATTAAATTTGGTACCGATTTAAAATTTTGTAATATAAGTCACGTAGTCGTATTATACGTCACGCACGACCTTTTAGTTCGTTCTTCAAATTTGCTCGACGAGTGCGAATATGTGCGAGCGTACATATTTTAGAAAAATATTTTGTTCTATTTTTATAGTTTCAAATAATATAATAATTAGTTTTGCTATCATTTCTAAGCTTGTTATTCTTACGTCATTTCTAAAAGTTATTAAATATAAAATAATATTTTTGTATACTAGAAAAGCATAATTATGTAAAGAATATTTTGCATACATATATTTCGTAATTATTTATTGGTCTATTTTAAATAAAAATATAATTTTTGAGATTTATTAATACTAATATTTTATTAATCAAAAAGATATTTAAAAATATTTATTATTTTTGAAATTATTATTAATGATATTTTGAAAAATATTTTTGGAAGTTATTGTGGCCATTTAAATCTTGATTTGAGTTATGGAATAAATTAAATAGTTAAATATTTGCAATTTGATTTATCCCATTGGATTTTTTTAACTAAAAATTTAATTTGATTTAAATTTGATTTGTATTTGGATTTGAATTGATTTTAAATGAAATTAGAAAATATCTAAATTGGGTTTAACTACTCCTAATCGTTATCTAATTGGGAATACTCACATCCTATAAATAGGCAGGTACTCCTCCAATTTATTATTCATCCACCAAATTTCACAAACCAATGGTGCGTGCCTCGTGTCAGTGTCCTCTTCCGACCATAATCTTATTCCATATTTTTACACATACATTTATCTCCGTGTCGACAATCCCGACACAAATAAATCCTACACCTAATATAGCCATCGACATCCGCATCTCCACCTAAACTCAGCAATACCACCCCGACAAATTGGCAATCGCCGTGGCCAACCCCTACGACCAGCCACTCCTACGAACCACGACCAGCGCCCCATTGCCCACCGGAAAACCCCAGTCCACCGTCACTCCAACCACCCCGATCGTCCCTGATAAACCAACCACAACCACTGCCACCACCACCAGCATCACAACCACCACCGCCCTCACGGCCATAGCCGACCAGACGACCACCGCAAACAAAACCCTAAGTATTAGGAAAAACCCTTACCTTTTCCCTCCGCCTCGACGCTGTGCCCGACCAGCCACCACTCTGGCCGCCCACTGAGAACCCCGCGTTCGCCGGAGCAGCGCCCCGGCATCGCCGCAGCCCACGCGCTCTCTACGAGTTGCACCACCGGCCAGACCTTTTCCGCTCAGCCGTACCGCCTCATGCCTTACACCGCCGGACCAAGATCCCCTCCGCCTGAGCGCCGCGAGCCCAGCACTCCGCTGCCGGCGACTCCAGACAGCCCCAAACCCATCGCCGCGCCAGCCGACTCCACCGACGTCCGTCGGCCGCTTCCCCTCACAGTAAACCCTCTTCCCTCTCTCTCCGACTTCATCACTCCCTCCGCCGCCTGAGTCGCCGCCTCTGCCGCCTAAGCCGAGCTCCCTTTCCTCCGATCGTCCCCATCATCAGCCGTTCGCCCGCACCTATCTTTTCCTCCGCCTCCGCTTCCTTTACCTCGCCGCCCTTCTCCGCCTCTTTTCCCCGTCTCCGGCCGATCCCCTCTCCCCGCTCGCTCTCCCATCCCGAATTTTTCCTTTTTGTTTTTTTGCTCTGCTGCTCTCAGTTTCTTTTATTCCTTATTTTTTATTTTTATTTTTTTTGTTTTGTTTTGTTGACTAGTTTTTTTGAGGGAGACTACTGTGAGGAACAGTAGTCTTATGGATTTGATGATTATTATTATTATTATTATTATTATTATTATTATTATTAGTGTTAGTACTAGTACAGCTAGCACCTGATCATTATTCTATTTTATTATTATTATTATATATTTTTTTACAAAAGAAGCAATTGTGCAAAATTTTAATATTATCACTAGGTAATATTTTATGGGGTTTATTATTTAGTAATATTATTATTTTTATTATTATCGCTATTTGCTCTTAATAATATTATATAGAACCATATATTAAATATTTTCAAAAACTATATTGTGATAAATATATAGTATTGGGCTTTGCCCTGCATAAAATTTCAAATCGTGTTTAGAGTTTTAATTTATTATATGGTTATAATATTTTCTACAAAAAAATATTAGTTTTAAATAGTTATAAATATTCTTAAGTGTGAATAGTCAATAAAGCATAGATTGTTATCAAGATGTTATTTTTACAAAATATGTTTCTTAACCTTAAATAAATTTTCTAATAGTATTTTATTACACTTAAAATATTTTTGATTTATAAGATATAGGTTTCAGCGTAGAATATTATGTTGACAAAACTTACAGTTTTGCCTTCAAATGACTTTTCGGATATTTATTTGAAAGCATATTTTGGCTAATAAATTATATTTTAATATTATAAATAGTTTTCCAAAATCGTATATATAATATTTATCTAAATTCCTCTAAATATCCTTCTGTCCATGACCAGTCCTATTATTCCGTTTTCTTACCAATTCCGTAATACTTTGTGTCGATCCTAACTAATCTGACCGTCCCGGACCCATTGGAACTGTCCGTGCCACTATCCGAGGTCCCCTTGTACAGTTATTGCACCAAAGTCGCAGTTTGTGCCATATTGATCATCGCAGCACACCAGACGTACTACCAGGCAAGACACCTTGCCATTTGTTGTTTATTTGTTTTAGCTCATATTTTATGCATTATTTATTTTCTTTATGCAAAATAAACTGTGATACATGGCATAACTGTTAGAACTTACCGTTTATTTATATTTCCTGCTATGTATTATTTTTTTACATTCAACCTAGATTTAAGGGACCACCTTGTGTGTTGCATTCATTGGCCTTGACACGTTGTAACACGAAGTTGTGTGTCGCATGTAGGACACGGAAGTGCGTGATTGGCTGGCCACCAGTACGTACAAGTCGTGCGATAGGAATAACCGCTAATAGAGGTTGCATGCTAGTTTGACTTAGCGGTTATAGTGGTTTTGTGTTGTGGATACAACACAGTAGGCATTGGGCGGGGAGGACAATTCCTTAGCGTATGGGCTTCGATGAACTTCCCTTGTGACCCGAACTCTCCGCTGGAGATACGGGGTTGATGACCCATGATTACTGACGGCCACTGACGATTCTGCGGAACGTCATGCTCTTACTGATGGGGCCTCTGGTGCCTAAGGGGGGACCATGCCGATCCTATTCAGCCAGGGTCCATGCGTAGGAAGGATTGTTCTTAACTATATTTTACTTAGAATGGTTAGGTACCTTTATCCGTTAGGTACGAGTACTTTTGGTTTGGGTACTTGTATCTGACCATGGCTTGGAACAATAACTTGTCGCGGACTAGTTTGTCACATCTTGTCCTTGTTTGGTTGTAGGTGTGACTTACTACTTCGATGAGAAGGTATTGAACCTTGTTGGGGTCCGGATACCATATTGGATTCATAGCATGGAAAGATATGTCGTCGTGAATTATTTTACCATCTCATGTCCTTGTTTGGTTGGGGGGATGGTACACTCGTTCAGTAGGTGCGTATTGGACCATGTTATAATTCGATTTACTTATTTATTTGAGCAATATTTATTCAGTTTATATGGCATGATATTATGTATCTTGTTACGTCCCTCTGAGGACCTGGTTATCTCTCCAGGTGTGTACTATTGTCTTTTGTAGGTGTTCTAGCTCTAGCCGTGACTATCTCTATTTCTTCGAGGATGATTGCTCTTGGATCGTCTTCGCTTCGCTCGCCAAAAACCATTTCTTTTCTCATGTATTTTTCTTTACTTGTTGGTAGTGGATTTGTCTCCGCCCAACATATTGTATCATGACAATTTCATAGTTGATTATATGAGATCTTCTATTCATTTATTTTTGTGTGGATGAGATTAGTTATGGTTCTACTGCATTTTACAGCTTATGTATTCATACGAGGATTCTATATATTGGTGTGTACTTCGTATGAATGCAGCTGGCACGTCTACGTTCCTAGTCCTACGTATTTTGGGACTGGAGCGTTACATATTTTTGTGGTGGCCCATGCAAGTCAAGATAAATTGTTTGGTTACTTTGCCGTACCAAGCAAGCCTGCGTATAGGATTAGAAGTCTAGGATCTCATCCACATACTTGACCTCCTTCCTCAATTCTATATTCGAACTACCGTTCGACTCATCAATTGCATCTTTCTTGCTTCCTTCCATCCCTATTCTTATCTTCCCTTCGTGTTTGCTAGAGATTGACCCTGCTAGTTAATTGTCCCAAAATACCATTAGTTTAATTCTTTAAGTTGGGTAGAATACCTTATGAACTAGCAACCCCTTTGACCTAGTGACCTATATTAGCAAGCTTATTTAGATCCTAGAATCTAGAGGACCTAACCCGTCTAGCCAACCAAGGACTTGGACAAGAAGACTATAGGACGACTATATGACCTAGAATCATTCTACCTTCTTTAAATCTTAATCTCCCGTACCTATGTATTTACCATTTTGACTAATGATGCTAATGTAGCCTAGTTTTTGTAAGCTTATTCTTTATCGAGTTTGTTCATGACATATGCTATTGAGTACTCACTAGCCTATTGTCTAATCAGAACCGGCGCATAATGGTCTGATCAACCAAGTGCACTTTGGTTCGCTTTCGTCTATTACTCTACGTGGATGGGAACATAATTAAACTTGGCCCTTACATCCCATCCACGACTGTCTTGATAATTCCTTTGAAATTATTCGATCGACTTTGAATCACGTATTCGTATTCGATAAACGCCTCCTTCGAACTCTATATTGCTTTCGCCTTCACCTATTTTAGGAGGACGAAGGCGTTATACTAGAACTTTCTCTAGCCTTCCTATCGGCTATGACCATACTTACTCGATGTTGCTATATCTTTATCCTAAACTACTCGACCCTATCAAGACCCTCTAATCGTTTAATTAAAGCGAATCTATTTTCGTTCTATTAATCGTGACCCTCATCCATTAACCGTGACCATACCGTATTATTTTTCTATGATCTAGATCGTGATTTCTTACGGCATGATTTTGTTATTGATCGTTCCTCATCGATACCCCCTTGTGTCTTCTCACCCCCCGACAAATTCTAAATTTCGAGGACGAAATTCTTTTAAGTTGGATAGGATATAAAACCCCTAAATTTCTACTATTTTTTATTAAATTTGGTACCGATTTAAAATTTTGTAATATACGTCGCGTAGTCGTATTATACGTCGTGCACGACCTTTTAGTTCGTTCTTCAAATTTGCTCGACGAGTGCGAATATGTGCGAGCGTACATATTTTAGAAAAATATTTTGTTCTATTTTTATAGTTTCAAATAATATAATAATTAGTTTTGCTATCATTTCTAAGCGTGTTATTCTTACGTCATTTCTAAAAGTTATTAAATATAAAATAAAATTTTTGTATACTAGAAAAGCATAATTATGTAAAGAATATTTTGTATACATATATTTTGTAATTATTTATTGGTCTATTTTAAATAAAATATAATTTTCGAGATTTATTAATACTAATATTTTATTGATCAAAAAGATATTTAAAAATATTTATTATTTTCGAAATTATTATTAATGATATTTTGAAAAATATTTTTGGAAGTTATTGTGGCCATTTAAATCTTGATTTGAGTTATGGAATAAATTAAATAGTTAAATATTTGCAATTTGATTTATCTCATTGGATTTTTTAACTAAAAAATTAATTTGATTTGTATTTGGATTTGAATTGATTTTAAATTAAATTAGGAAATATCTAAATTGGGTTTAACTACTCCTAATCGTTATCTAATTGGGAATTCACACATCCTATAAATAGGCAGGTACTCCTCCAATTCATTATTCATCCACCAAATTCCACAAACCAATGGTGCGTGCCTCGTGTCAGTGTCCTCTTCCGACCATAATCTTATTCCATATTTTTACACATACATTTATCTCCGTGTCGACAATTCCGACACAAATAAATCCTACACCTAATATAGCCATCGACATCCGCATCTCCAACTAAACTCGGCAATACCACCCCGACAAATCGGCAATCGTCGTGGCCAACCCCCACGACCAGCCACTCCTACGAACCACGACCAGCGCCCCATTGCCCACCGAAAAACCCCAGTCCACCGTCACCCCGACTACCCCGGTCGTCCCTGATAAACCAACCACAACCACTGCCACGACCGCCAGCATCACAACCACCACCGCCCTCACGGCCATAGCCGACCAGACGACCACCGCAAACAAAACCCCAAGTATTAGGAAAAACCCTTACCTTTTTCCTCCGCCTCGACGCCGTGCCCGACCAGCCCCCACTCTGGCCGCCCACTGAGAACCCCGCGTTCGTCGGAGCAGCGCCCTAGCATCGCCGTAGCCCGCGCGCTCTCCATGAGTTGCGCCGCCGGCCAGACCTTTCCCGCTCAGCCGCACCGCCTTACGCCGTACACCGCCGGACCACGATCCCCTCCGCCTGAGCACCGCGAGCCCAGCGCTCCGCCGCCGGCGACTCCAGACAGCCCCAAACCCATCGCCGTGCCAGCCGACTCCACCGATGTCCGCCGGCCGCTTTCCCTCACAGTAAACCCTCTTCCCTCTCTCTCCGACTTCATCACTCCCTCCGCCGCCTGAGTCGCCGCCTCCGCCGCCTAAGCCGAGCTCCCTCTCCTCCGATCGTCCCCATCATCAGCCGCTCGCCCGCACCTATCTTTTTCTCCGCCTCCGCTTCCTTTACCTCGTCGCCCTTCTCCGCCTCTTTCCCCCGTCTTCGGCCGATCCCCTCTCCCCGCTCACTCTCTCATCCCAAATTTTTCCCTTTTGTTTTTTTTGCTATGCTGCTCTCAGTTTCTTTTATTCCTTTTTTTGTTTTTTTTTGTTTTGTTGACTAGTTTTTTTTAGGGAGACTACTGTGAGGAACAGTAGTCTTATGGATTTGATTATTATTATTATTATTATTATTATTATTATTATTATTATTATTATTATTATTATTATTATTATTATTATTATTATTACTATTATTATTATTATTATTATTATTATTATTATTATTATTTTTATTATTATTTTTATTATTATTAGTACAACTAGCACCTGATCATTATTCTATTTTATTATTATTATTATTATTATTATTATTATATTTTTACAAAAGAAGCAATTGTGCAAAATTTTAATATTATCACTAGGTAATATTTTATGGGGTTTATTATTTAGTAAAATTATTATTTTTATTATTATCGCTATTTGCTCTTAAGGATATTATATAGAACCATATATTAAATATTTTCAAAAACTATATTGTGATAAATATATAGTATTGGGCTTTGCCCTGCATAAAATTTCAAATCGTGTTTAGAGTTTTAATTTATTATATGGTTGTAATATTTTCTACAAGAAAATCTTAGTTTTAAATAGTTATAAATATTCTTAAGTGTGAATAGTCAATAAAGCATAGATTGTTATCAAGATGTTATTTTTACAAAATATGTTTCTTAACCTTAAATAAATTTTCTAATAGTATTTTATTACACTTAAAATATTTTTGATTTATAAGATATGGGTTTCGGCATAGAATATTATGTTGACAAAACTTACAGTTTTGCCTTTAATTGACTTTTCGGATATTTATTTGAAAGCATATTTTGGCTAATAAATTATATTTTAATATTATAAATTATTTTCCAAAATCGTATATATAATATTTATCTAAATTCCTCTAAATATCCTTCTATCCATGACCAGCCCTATTACCCCGTTTCCTCACCAATTCCGTAATACTTTGTGTCGACCCTAACTAATCTGACCGTCCCGGACCCATTGGAACTGTCCGTGCCACTATCCGATGTCCCCTTGTACAGTTAATGCACCAAAGTCGCAGTTTGTGCCACATTGATCATCGCAGCACACCAGGCGTACTACCAGGCAAAACACCTTGTCATTTGCTGTTTATTTATTTTAGCTCATATTTCATGCATTATTTATTTTAGTTATGCAAAATAAACTGTAATACATGGCATAACTGTTAGAACTTACTGTTCATTTATATTTTCTGCTATGTATTATTTTTTTACATTCAACCTAGATTTAAGGGACCACCTTGTGTGTTGCATTCATTGGCCTTGACGCGTTGTAACACGAAGTTGTGTGTCGTATGTAGGACACGGAAGTGCGTGATTGGCTGGCCACCAGTACGTATAAGTCGTACGATAGGAATAACCGCTAATAGAGGTTGCATGCTAGTTTGACTTAGCGGTTATAGTAGTTTTGTGTTGTGGATACAACACAGTCGGCATTGGGCGGTGTTACGCCCCGCTCCCGTAGGAGCGATCGTCCTCGCTAAGGCGTGATGCCGCACGAGCCTAGATTGCGCTCGTGCAAGGCGGGTTCCATAACGGCCGATTTCAGCGGCTGCGACGGGGTCGTCGCACAGAAGTCCCGTGCAGAGACATTGATTTATAGCAGCGGAATAAGAACCAAACACAAGATTATTCAAAAGAAAATCTTTATTGATATTGAAACAACGATTACATTGGGGCACAAGGCCAAGATTACAATTCTCTCAAGCTCACTCAAGCTCACATTACAAGTCACTCAGCTCTCTCACATCTCTCAATTACAAGTCTTGATCCAGCGGAAGCTTCGGAAGGCGATGTCCATACATTATGTCCCGTATAAGTCTTTAGTCCATGCGGCCGCACGCTTCGAATCGCCAAGGAACTCCATGCCTCGACGCATCCAAGCGAGCTCCGCGCCACGAGCTTCTACCTGTGCCTGCACATGTAAACTATGTGGGTGTCAGTACCACTGTACTGGTGGAATGAGCTCCTCGCCCACCCATGCAAAACCTACACGTTCATTTACTTTGTGCAGCTTAAATCCCTTTTCGATTGTCTTTCTACTCTTGCCTTAGGTTCAGTTTTAGGACCGGCGCCTTGGCGCAACTTGTGTGTCAAAACCATCCCGTGCTGGTAAGGTCAACGTTAACTCATACTTTGCCTCTAGACCCCTTCTTGTGCCAACAACGTAACTCTGATCAGGTCGTGCTTGCCTTTCGGCCAAAATCAGAGACGCAACTACGCGGTAGTACCCAATTTCCTTACGACCGTGCTATAATTCCTTTGTGCCGTGCCTCGTATTTCGAGGCCGTGCCCAATAACTCACGTAACTTCAAGACAACTGCCCTATGGCCCTTCTTGACTTAACTCGAACCAGTTCAAGTCTAACTCACGTACTCTATCTAGCGACTTATCACTCGACGCCACATCCCGTGCCGAAGCACGCTGCCTTCGCTGTTGCCAAATCTTAGGCCCAGACATTGTGTCTTTCTTACTGCATACTGCATACATATTCAACTCAACTCAATCCAAAGGCATACACGCGGTTAGCCGCTATCTGCCGACATCTATATGAACTTGGTCACTGGCTCCCAGAGCCATCGTGGACTTCTCTTTCCTTTATTAGACGGGCGTCCCTTTCAGCGCAAGGTAGCTAGCCCCGCTGCAAGTCCCCGCCTAACCCGTGCAAAGCACAGTTTATCTTTTGTTCCCCAATGCCCGCAACGGTCCCGTGGCCTCGGGCTTGCCGTGCGGGGGAACTTTCATCCTGTCGACAAGTTGCATGTTTCCCAATGCCCGCAGCGGTTCCGAGGCCTCGGGTTTGCCGTGCGGGGAAACTCACTTTGTCGACAAGTTGTCCAATGACCATGCAAGACGCGATCGACACTTTCCAAATCTGAGTCCGCCACGACGACCTATAGACGCGGGCATCCTTCTTTCTTCTGAAACCGCCTCGACGACCTATAGTCGCGAGGCCTCGCCGACCTGTAGTCGCGAGCATAATCCTCTCTTGCCCCTTTCTCCAAACTTAATAAATCAACCGTGGCCCGTGCCTTAAAACACTAGGACAGTGCCATCGTGCCTCAATCCGACTTCTGTTCTACGTGACGTTATCGCCCAAGTCATACTTTATATGACGGCCTTGGGATCGTGGGACTATTTAACCTGTCAACCGCAGAATGAGCGGGACAGCACTTGGAATAACTTAGGTCGACCGGCATAACTTTGCCTAACTTACTCAGCCTACAACTTAACGAGCAAAGGCTGCGTCGAGCCTTGCTTCGAGGGAACGTGCCGTACACGTACTCACTTTGGACGACCAAGTCATTAGGGTGCTTAGACTTACGCCAGCAGTCATGCGACGCAACTTAACTCTTGGGCAAGCCAGGGCTATGCCAAGCCTTGGACGATGAGACCGTGCATGCTTATGAAGCATTTATGCGGGCGACGCCTATGACTTACGCTGCGATCATAACTTGCCTACTCAACCAACTTCCTTCTCCCAAGCCACGGGACGAAGGACCGAGTGTCATTTTCAAAGCACGACGTGCATCAATTCTAAGCCGACCGTGGGACGTTTTCCATGTTCTAACTCGATTCAAACCGTCGGGATTATTCCCTTAGCTATGTGGATGCGTAGCTTTTATTATCAAGCCTAACTTGTGCAAGTTGAAAACACGATTTATTATGTGAAGGCAAAGATGAGGAGAGTTCACCGAAACTACCCCACCTGAGCGATGTCTTCAAACGGCCGTTACAAGGCCAAGTCCGAACGCCGTCGGCGTTTCGATTCCTCCGATTGACTGAGCGGGACGGGGCACTACAACATACACCACTCAGAACAAGTCTCGTCCTCGAGACTTACTGAGTACTTATTCACTTATCACTTTACTTTTCCTTCTAGAACTCTCGCACACACTTCTCCTATGCGTTCCCTCAAATCCGAGCCACGCTCATACTATCCTCAATCCTTTCTTCAAAACTCACGATCTCAAAATCCTCGACACCTTTCCGTTCCTCAAGTCTCACTTGATTCAACGTATCACTTAGTATGGATCGTGCACATATCTTAGGCGTCCCCAAAATACATGCATTTCAACCAAGCCTCGTGATAGAGAATCCACCATCACCACTCGAGTCAGATCGTGCACATATTCGAGCGCCCATGATATACGTGCATGTCAACTGAAACTCACGAGTGGTGCCTCCGTAACTCCTATCGTTTCGCGCTCGGACGTCTGCCTAACTACTAGGCTATGTCTTTTTGGCTAAGGTTATTCGTCAGCATTGGAATCATAGTTCCCAAACAACAATATCAACACTGACCCCATCCTAAGGTCAAACCAAGTTGACAGTACGGGTTTTCTACCCAAGCTTGCATCACTCTAATTTCTACACATCGAGCATCGATTTCCTACGCGCATCCCAACATTTGTCGTACGGGGTCTGAGTAATTCGGCAAGGCCATCCTACTTCAACTTACGTTCAACCAAATTCTACGACGTATCCACATCGCTCGTTCAACAAACCATCTTGCATAGACTATCTCTTCAAACACGTTCGACATAATACGCCTATTAATCCTTCCAAGTTAAGCACGCTACTACGTAATTCACCACTAAACCATAATCCACATTTCACATTTTCGAAGTCATCTCTACCAATTCACGCAACCGATCACGAGATCGTCTAGCTTAACAACATGTTGCGTCCCGATCTCACGCGAGTCAGATTATCCGCGGTGGGCATGAATCACCATGCACGCTCCCGCGAGATAATTATTCTCATCGGGACGTAACTCTTGTTTGTGTCTAGACTAATTCATTCTCGATGCGTGGGTTGGACCTACTCAATCCTCAAGTTCATTTCATTCATCGATCACAAGTCATCCTCGAATCTTCCTTCGCATCAAACCGACAAGTCGAGACAATCAAAGTTGCCGCGTCCTGATCTTCCGAGTCCGATTGTTCCCGCGACATGAATCACCATGTCAGCGCTCACGCGGAACGATCGCCTCAAATCCGACGCAACGCATGTGCGAGGCTAAAGTTGTGCTCGCGCAAGACAAGAATGTCGACGTTGTGGTTATCAACGTAACCATCGAGACACTCTCATTTTCCTCCATCATTCATCTCAATCAAACTCCTAAGCATCACCTCCAACCGAACGATAACACCGCACGATCGTCACTCGTCGAGTTAGAGTACCCCCGAGTTATCGCATATCGATCTTTGATACGCCTCAATACCATCGACGATATACGTAACCTGACGATCTTCCTTTGCAACCAATTTCGAGCCGTGCGAATGACGTTACCGTCCGACCGGATAATCTCCTCGACATTCAAATTCAAGTTCGATCATTATTCCTCAAACAATTCACAACATCAATTTTCTTAATTCGCATCCTTCCTTCATTAATCGATCGACATCCCTGAGGCTATCGCATACACCACTCAGGGATGAAGTCATTCAACAAATCCTCAAAACTACCCCTTTGACTCAAAATCGACTTCTTCAAATTTTTCGTTCGAACCATTCCTCGAATTCCAAGCACGCTCATCTATATCGTATTGATGTTATCGCCGCTCGATAGTACCCCTATCGATAGTCGACTCACTTTACTCAATCGAGTTCAACTCATTCTTGCTCGACACTATTCAATTCCCGCACTCGACTTTTCTAAGGTCGACGCAACTTTGGTGTATATGCCCAGTCCGACTTAGCCAACCGTGCTTGCGCGAACCATCTTTTTATTTTGTTGTCAAAAAAAACTGTTCTCCTACGTTTTGCAAAATAGATAGACTTATTGTATGGACATCCCGTGGGACAATTGAGAGAGCGCACCAACGATTTCAATATGCGGAAGCAACTTTCAGAGTTTGCGGAAGCAACGAGTTAAAGAATTCAATCGATAGTCCAAGGACGTAAAGCCGTGCTCTGATACCATTATGTCACGCCCCGCTCCCGTAGGAGCGATCGTCCTCGCTAAGGCGTGATGCCGCACGAGCCTAGATTGCGCTCGTGCAAGGCGGGTTCCATAACGGCCGATTTCAGCGGCTGCGACGGGGTCGTCGCACAGAAGTCCCGTGCAGAGACATTGATTTATAGCAGCGGAATAAGAACCAAACACAAGATTATTCAAAAGAAAATCTTTATTGATATTGAAACAACGATTACATTGGGGCACAAGGCCAAGATTACAATTCTCTCAAGCTCACTCAAGCTCACATTACAAGTCACTCAGCTCTCTCACATCTCTCAATTACAAGTCTTGATCCAGCGGAAGCTTCGGAAGGCGATGTCCATACATTATGTCCCGTATAAGTCTTTAGTCCATGCGGCCGCACGCTTCGAATCGCCAAGGAACTCCATGCCTCGACGCATCCAAGCGAGCTCCGCGCCACGAGCTTCTACCTGTGCCTGCACATGTAAACTATGTGGGTGTCAGTACCACTGTACTGGTGGAATGAGCTCCTCGCCCACCCATGCAAAACCTACACGTTCATTTACTTTGTGCAGCTTAAATCCCTTTTCGATTGTCTTTCTACTCTTGCCTTAGGTTCAGTTTTAGGACCGGCGCCTTGGCGCAACTTGTGTGTCAAAACCATCCCGTGCTGGTAAGGTCAACGTTAACTCATACTTTGCCTCTAGACCCCTTCTTGTGCCAACAACGTAACTCTGATCAGGTCGTGCTTGCCTTTCGGCCAAAATCAGAGACGCAACTACGCGGTAGTACCCAATTTCCTTACGACCGTGCTATAATTCCTTTGTGCCGTGCCTCGTATTTCGAGGCCGTGCCCAATAACTCACGTAACTTCAAGACAACTGCCCTATGGCCCTTCTTGACTTAACTCGAACCAGTTCAAGTCTAACTCACGTACTCTATCTAGCGACTTATCACTCGACGCCACATCCCGTGCCGAAGCACGCTGCCTTCGCTGTTGCCAAATCTTAGGCCCAGACATTGTGTCTTTCTTACTGCATACTGCATACATATTCAACTCAACTCAATCCAAAGGCATACACGCGGTTAGCCGCTATCTGCCGACATCTATATGAACTTGGTCACTGGCTCCCAGAGCCATCGTGGACTTCTCTTTCCTTTATTAGACGGGCGTCCCTTTCAGCGCAAGGTAGCTAGCCCCGCTGCAAGTCCCCGCCTAACCCGTGCAAAGCACAGTTTATCTTTTGTTCCCCAATGCCCGCAACGGTCCCGTGGCCTCGGGCTTGCCGTGCGGGGGAACTTTCACCCTGTCGACAAGTTGCATGTTTCCCAATGCCCGCAGCGGTTCCGAGGCCTCGGGTTTGCCGTGCGGGGAAACTCACTTTGTCGACAAGTTGTCCAATGACCATGCAAGACGCGATCGACACTTTCCAAATCTGAGTCCGCCACGACGACCTATAGACGCGGGCATCCTTCTTTCTTCTGAAACCGCCTCGACGACCTATAGTCGCGAGGCCTCGCCGACCTGTAGTCGCGAGCATAATCCTCTCTTGCCCCTTTCTCCAAACTTAATAAATCAACCGTGGCCCGTGCCTTAAAACACTAGGACAGTGCCATCGTGCCTCAATCCGACTTCTGTTCTACGTGACGTTATCGCCCAAGTCATACTTTATATGACGGCCTTGGGATCGTGGGACTATTTAACCTGTCAACCGCAGAATGAGCGGGACAGCACTTGGAATAACTTAGGTCGACCGGCATAACTTTGCCTAACTTACTCAGCCTACAACTTAACGAGCAAAGGCTGCGTCGAGCCTTGCTTCGAGGGAACGTGCCGTACACGTACTCACTTTGGACGACCAAGTCATTAGGGTGCTTAGACTTACGCCAGCAGTCATGCGACGCAACTTAACTCTTGGGCAAGCCAGGGCTATGCCAAGCCTTGGACGATGAGACCGTGCATGCTTATGAAGCATTTATGCGGGCGACGCCTATGACTTACGCTGCGATCATAACTTGCCTACTCAACCAACTTCCTTCTCCCAAGCCACGGGACGAAGGACCGAGTGTCATTTTCAAAGCACGACGTGCATCAATTCTAAGCCGACCGTGGGACGTTTTCCATGTTCTAACTCGATTCAAACCGTCGGGATTATTCCCTTAGCTATGTGGATGCGTAGCTTTTATTATCAAGCCTAACTTGTGCAAGTTGAAAACACGATTTATTATGTGAAGGCAAAGATGAGGAGAGTTCACCGAAACTACCCCACCTGAGCGATGTCTTCAAACGGCCGTTACAAGGCCAAGTCCGAACGCCGTCGGCGTTTCGATTCCTCCGATTGACTGAGCGGGACGGGGCACTACAGGCGGAGAGGACAATTCCTTAGCGTATGGGCTTCGATGCACTTTCCTTGTGACCCGGACTCTCCGCTGGAGATACGGGGTTGATGACCCATGATTACTGACGCCCACTGACGATTCTGCGGAACGTCATGCTCTTACTGATGGGGCCTCTGGTGCCCAAGGGGGGACCATGCCAATCCTATTCAGCCAGGGTCCATGCGTAGGAAGGATTGTTATTAACTATATTTCACTTAGAACGGTTAGGTACCTTTATCCGTTAGGTACAAGTACTTTTGGTTTGGGTACTTGTATCTGACCGTGGCTTGGAACAATAACTTGTCGCAGACTAGTTTGTCACATCTTGTCCTTATTTGGTTGTAGATGTGACTTACTACTTCGATGAGAAGGTATTGAACCTTGTTGGGGTCCGGATACCATATTGGATTCATAGCATGGAAAGATACGTCGTCGTGAATTAGTTTACCATCTCATGTCCTTGTTTGGTTGGGGGGATGGTACGCTCGTTCAGTAGGTGCGTATTGGACCATGTTATAATTCGATTTACTTATTTATTTAAGCAATATTTATTCAGTTTATATGGCATGATATTATGTGTCTTGTTACGTCCCTCTGAGGATCTGGTTATCTCTCCAGGTGTGTGCTATTGTCTTTCGCAGGTGTTCTAGCTCTAGCCGTGACTATATCTATTTCTTCGAGGATGATTGCGCTTAGATCGTCTTCGCTTCGCTCGCCAAAAACCATTTCTTTTCTCATGTATTTTTCTTTACTTGTTGGTAGTAGATTTGTCTCCGTCCAACATATTGTATCATGACAATTTCATAGTTGATTATATGAGATCTTCTATTCATTTATTTTTGTGTGGATGAGATTAGTTACGGTTCTACTGCATTTTACAGCTTATGTATTCATACGAGGATTCCATATATTGGTGTGTACTTCGTATGAATACAGCTGGCATGTCTACGTTCCTAGTCCTACGTATTTTGGGACTGGGACGTTACATAAGGATAGAGTATAGCCCTCTTTCCTTTTGGACACTTGCATTCCTAAGATCATATTTGCCTCACCTAGGTCTTTCATATCAAACTGGTTAGATAAATAATTCTTAGTGTTATTTATCAGTTCCAGTAAAGATCCTAGAATAAGGATATCATCAACATACAAGTATAAAATAACACAACTTCCATTTGTATTTTTGAATACAAATATTTGTCATATTCATTTGGCACAAAACCAAATTCTATAATGACTTTGTCAAATTTGTTGTGTCATTGCTTAGGAGCTTGCTTTAGGCCTTAAAGAGATTTTACCAATCTACAAACCTTGTTTTCTTGGCCTTTAGCAATAAAACTTTCAGGTTGCTCCATATAAATTTCTTCCTCTAAATCTCCATTTAGAAATGATGTCTTTACATCCATTTGATGGATCAGTAAGTCATGAATGGAAGCTAAGGCTAGGAGGGTTCTAATAGAAGAAATCCTAGCAACAGGAGAATAGGTATCAAAATAATCTAATCCATTTTTCTGGGTAAAACCTTTGGGAACTAGCCTAGCCTTGTATTTCTCTATGGTACCATTAGTTCTAAGTTTCTTTTTAAAGATCCACTTACAACCTATGGGTTTGCTACCTAAAGGAAGGTCTGCTAAAAACCAAGTATTGTTCTCCATAATGGAGTTATACTCATTGTTAATAGCTTCTTTCCAGAAAGGAGCATCAGGAGAGGATATGGCTTCTTCATAAGTTGAGGGATCACCCTCTATCAAAAATGTGAAGAATCTTTCTCCTAAGTTCTTTTCAATCATTTCTCTTTTACTCCTTCTAGGTTCTATGACTTGTTCAGGTTGAGAACTAGGTATTTGATCATGAGACCTAGTAGATGGAGTAAGAGAAGGATTAGAGGAAGATGAAGGGGTTCTATCCTTCAAAGGGAAAGGCCATAACAAGCCAGAGGCTAACATGATTCTGAATGGTTCTTCTAGCACCTTCAGGTCTGTAAACTATCAACCTATGATAAACATTTCTTATCACTATGATGATTGGTGGTTGGATTCTGGAGCAAATGTTTATGTTTCTTTTGATCGCTCTAGTTTTTCAAACTATCAATCTAAGAGTTAGTTCGGGTCTATGTGCAGACTGAATTCGAACGCCCCTAGTGGTAAAATTCCCGTTCCACCGGAATCTCGTTGTCGTACACGACGTCGAGAGAATGACCCCGACTTAGCTCCGCCCATAACAACAAATAAAGAACAGTATTTCAAGAGGAAAGATAATTTGAGAGAGAGAGAGAGCTTTCGAAATGATCTTTTTTCCATATCAAAGAGAGGAGGAGGAAACCTCATTATATAGGCTATTGCCAAATGATAGAATAATGAGGATATTAAAATAGCCTATTAAATTTTAACGTTACAAAAATTCAAATGAAAATCATGTGGTACTTTGTACCTGGACATGAGTTGATGTTACAAGTTTAATGGGTTCATAACGGTCAAAATTATTGTAAGGGAGTTGAGCTTTTGCTAGCTCATGTGTGTGTGAACACAACACACATACAACTAACAAGCGATTCCAGAAACAATTTACCTGGTATATATATATATATATATATATATATATATATATATATATATATATATATATATATATATATATATATATATATATATATATATGATAATGGTTTCAAATTGAGATAAATTTTTATTAGAAAAAAAACAATAACAAAAGCAAAAGATGAGAAAAGATAGAAAAGAAGAAGGTAAAACTGTCAATAATTTTATTTAAGTTAATAGAAAATATTTATATTTTCTATTAGTTGAACTAACTTGGAAGCTCGTAACTGTTTTTTGACTCATGAATTTTTAGTGATTTGAGAAACTGCAAATCATAATATTTAGGAACTTATTTATAAATATTATAAGGACTTAGACCATTCTTCTAACAGTTTTCAATGGCGATTTTTTTTACTCATGAATCTTTGTATCTTGATTTGCATAAGTAAGCATACAACATATATCAGTCTCGTATTGTTTCGTGGCGACTTCTTATCAAAATCGATGCACTCACCATTGCACTGATGGAAGGTGAATATGCCTACCATCTTTCTCTGTCATGTTATAAGTGATCTTTGTGCAGGATCTCTGCGTGTCTGCACTGTTCGGCATACCGGCCCTTATCTATATGAATGTCAATGGCGTCTATGTGTCATAATGTACTATATTCTCTTCTAAAATTGGGTAACTCGACGTCAACCCCGTACGGGTTGCTAGCCATGTATCCGAAGGACGTCGAATTTACCAACAATTGTGGCTTATCACATCACTAACCGATTGTAATTCGTACCCAAAAGATGTGCACCAACAATTCTTATCCATCCCTCATTGGCCAAACGGTCCCGGTGCCCCGGTAAACAACTCGTTCGAGGGAAACCACTCACCCGTGCACGGGCTACATACTTAAGTCCATTCGACCGTACAATACACGTCTAACTCATACAACAAAACATAGTCTGAGTCCGAAACTCAGACTTCACATCATCTTGCATTTTCTCACGTTCTTTCTTTCTTTTCTTTTCTCACATTCTTTTTCTTTTCTCACATTCTCTTTCCTTCTTTTCTCACATTCTTTTCTTTGTATGATTTCATTCTTTCTTTCGATGTTTCGTCGCTTCGATTCAATGTCCAAGTGAACGACCCGAAGGTCCCAAACATTTTCAAGGCATAATACTACATTTAACAATTCTGTGGCATTTGTGCCCTGCACAACTGCTTATTTCGCACACGAAGTATGTCTTTCAATGTGCTAGACTTATGTTCTTTTCCTTCGACTCGTGCACTGAGACACGCCTCGATAGAGTATTCAATGTTCTAGCCTTTCCAACTCGTGCACAAAGGCACGCATTTGATAGATGTTCTCCGAAGGCACGTTTCGATTCAAGTGTTCAATGTCACGTGACTCGTGCATTTGACGCACTCGTCAATACAGTTATCCCATGTTCTTATAGCTTGCGCACCGAGACACTCGCCGTTGCGATATTTCGATATTCTATGACGACTCGTACATTTGATGTACATATCAATTCTATTGTTATATCTTAGTGTTCGACACGCACTACGATTTATCTCAATCGAGCTACGCTTGTGGTCTCGATAGGTTAACTTAGCATACAACGGTACATTTTAATTAAACAAGACGGAGTAGGAAAGAAGGGATAAATTAGATTTCTCATATCTCCTCGGGTGTAATATCTGAAGATTTTTTGGGTTCTCTTTTTTAATTTCTGCATTATTGTGGGTTACAAAGTTCTAGCGATATTATAAAGCCATTTAATCTATTTATTAGTTATATTGCTCTTTCGGTAGTTTTACTGGTTGAAATTTTCTACTTACTATTCTTAGATCTTTGTCTTGTATCTTATTATCATAGTCGATATTGTTTAGTGTGAGTTCGTGCGGGTAAATTTCTTGAGAAATATATTCTGACACAACATTTAGGTCACGAGGAAAACAAATAAGTGAAATGAGTTATTTGAAATGAGTTGGATCTTACAAGAATTGAATTCCACTTCGAGGAACACTATTTACTTCTTTTTTCCAACTTTCATAGTGCAACTTTGAAAAGTGAAAAAGAAAAGGAGATAGATGCAAGTCCTCCCCAAGGCCTTTGACGAGCAATGGCCCAATATTCCCACAACAAGCAACGGACCAATAGCCTATCAAGATTAAGCCCAATTGTCCATATGATAGAAAGTTGTACACTACATATCACCAATCTCAAGTCATATGACAACTCGATGAGTCGATACACGAACATTTTGTTCGTGCAACAACATTAAAATTTGTCAACAAAATGACTTTATAGAAAAGAAAAAAAAACTTCTTGCATCATCAGAGTCTATCGAAGAAATTCAAACTTTCGCCAAAGAAGAAAACTTTGAAATCACAGTTGACAGTTGATACTCGTCAAGAGCAACAGGAACTAAACATCAAACTACTCCCCAAAAAAAAAGAAAAAAAAAAAAAACGAAAGATCCAACCAACAATCTTACAATATGAACATCAAAGTCCTCATTCTACAAAACTACACTTCGTCTCAATTTGTTGCGACCGGAATTTTAACCACCAGTCCCTCACTCTTCTTCACTTCCACATTAGTACTCTTGTACCTGTACCAAGAAGCACAAGCCAAGTAGACCCCGAAGTTGACCACGCTGAGGCCGGCCAGCAGCCAGTAGAAGTACTCCAACCTGTCCCTGTTCAAATTGTTTCCCGCCAGCCACCCGCCGCTGGCCCTGTTCACCACCTCCACCGTCACCGTGCTCCCGAAGTAGCCGAACGCCAACGAGCTCATCGATACGGCCGTCGACAGCGACTTCATCCCCTTCGAGCTCTCCGCGTAGAAGAACTCCAGCATCCCCGTCAGGGTGAACATGTCCGCCATCCCGAATATCCCGTACTGCAACCCCATCCAGAAGACGGTGGTCGGGAGAGGGGCCGTCGCGTCGACCATGCCGTGGCGCACCGCAACGGACTTCCTGCGCGTCTCGACGACGCCGGCCGCCGCCATCGACGCCGCGGAGAGGACCAGCCCCACGCCTATGCGCTGGAGGGGGCGGATGCCGGTGGGGATGCCGGTTAGCTTCCGGGCCAGCGGGACGAAGACGCGGTCGTAGGCAGGGATGAGGAGGACCATGAAGAGGAGGGGGATGACGGAGAGGGACGCGGCGGGGATGTGGAAGTCCGGGGTGAGCTTGGTGTCCATGGTGGTGGCCTGCTGGATGGAGAAGGTCTGGAGCTGGGCGAGGCAGACGTTCATGAAGACGGTGCTGAGGATGATGGGGATCATGCGGAGGAGGATCTTGGTCTCCTCGACCTGGGTCACGGTGCAGGTCCGCCACGGGGAGGGGGAGGGGGAGGCGGAGGGGATGGCGGCTCGGTCGAGGAACTGGAATTGGTCGGTGTGTGGGAGGAACTCTGTGTCGGCCGGGCCGGTGTCGGATTCCTTGTCGTGTGCCAGTTCGTGGAGCCCGTCGGCAGCTGCGGGGACCGGCAGCTTCCAGTTCCGGGTTGTTGCAACGATTACCTGTAACGAAAGACAAAATTGAGGCCTCGAACTGAAATTGTGGTGCAACTTCACTTGCAGGCTACCAATTTGGTTGCAACAAAAACTGCAATACTTATCAACTTATGTACTGCAGTACTTGTTGCTAACCGTAACAAGAACTTCTATAGTAAAAAAAAAAAATTATATTTACGGACAACCAAACAATTCTAATACTGAAATCGAAGACGATGATCGAGATTTGTACCTGCAAGATACGCGTAATCGAGCTTCCACCGGGCACGTTGGTCCGGTAAGACGACCAACCCATGGACACGAAGAAAATAGAGACAAGGACGGACAAGGCGCTCATGCCGAACCCCCAGGCCCATCCCTGGTTCTCGCTGACCCAGACGACGAACGTCACCCCGAAGGACGCGCCGAGGGTGAGGCCAAAGATGAACCAGTTGAAGAAGCTCGACAGGAGGGGCAGCTCGTCGGGGTCGTTCGGGTCGAACTGGTCCGCGCCCAAGGCGGGCAATGCCGCCTTGATGCCGCCGGTGCCCAGCGCGACTAGGTAGAGGCCCGTGTAGAGGATCGCGGCCTTGCCGCCCCCGGCCGGCTCGCATGCAGCTGTTATCGTGCCTTTGCAGGGAAATGGCCGGAGGGAGGGGAAGTGGGCTTGGATTGTTAACACAACGTAACCCTGTGAACAAATTATTTTTTGTCAACTTTACAGTAGATGAAACAATAGTATTTTCGAATTGTATATCCCGTGTTAAATAAAACTCTGGTCACACACACACATCATCCGACTTTAGCTCAGTTGGTAGAGCGGAGGACTGTAGTCTTTGCGCAGATCAAATCCTTAGGTCGCTGGTTCGAATCCGGCAAGTCGGAATTTTTTATTTGGGTTGATTTTTAAGTTTTTTTTTTTTTTTTCCTTCTTCTTCTTGCTTCCAGATTTTTTTAAATAAAACAACAACTATAATTTATGTATTGCGTCGAACTTATATTTATTTTAATTATTTCTAACCTGGTCTTCAGTTGCTTTTAGCAATAATTAATTGAATTCAAGTAGTTGTAGGTTATGTTTCTCCGTTCGCTAATTGCTACGCTAGTAGGTTGACTATGTCGCTATTCCCTGATTGAATAGGGCTTAAATTTGTATCTCTTAGGCGATCTCCAACGGGGTTTTCTGTCTCCCATATTTTTCCCGTAGAAATTAACTTTAGTAAAAAATCTCTCAATAGATATTTCTATTATTATTTCTATCCTACGTGGCCGTGATGAAGGATGGAAAATTTTTATGAAAATTTTTATGTGTAAAAACTTTCATAAAAATTCTCCATCTCTTATGACAATAATTATTGGACCCCACATCTTTGAATTGATCCTTTTATTTTATGACACAGGATATAAATGAACAACCATTGAAGAGTATTTTTTTATATGTACAATTTCTATGTAGAAACTCTTCTAAGTAGGGTAGAAATCTCCTTAAAGTACAATGACAAGTAGGATAGAAACTCAATTTTATAAAAAAAAAGCTATTTTGCCAGTAGGCGGGCCAGCCCGCCCGCCTGCGTGGCACTTCCCCATCAGCCTCCCTGTTAACGTGGGGCCCACGTCGACGACCTGCCAATGAGGGAGGGACACGTGGTGGACGGACTGGCCCGTCCGCGGACCAAATAGCAGGATTATTTTAGAAATCACCATTGGAGATGGCCTTAGAAATCACAATCAAATAAATTAGAAATATATAAACTGACACTCATTTCCTATATTTCTTGAGTATTATAAGGACTGTTTCTATTTCTAAAATAATTAAACTGACAATCATTTTGTTTTATAATTTTAATAAAATGTAAAGATTGTTAGTGTTATAAGTTTCTATATAAAATATAAACTATAGAAGTGGTATGTGTAATTAGTTTCAAAGTAGAGGTAATTTTTATAATAAAGTATAAAAATAAAAATAATTAACGTAAATTGTCCAATAAATTAAACCGTTTGACTTAGTTAGCTACATTTTTCATTATTTTTTCCCCAGGAATCAATACTCTTAAACTTGAAATGGTTATTTGATCTCATTTTTAAGCATTCAAAGAGAGATTGGTTGGAGATGATAACTCTCTATAAGCAATTTGATTTTTGCTTGACTTCTTGCTTTGTAAAGTTGTATGACAATTATGTGTAGCCTTTGTTTTAAAGTCCATGTTATTATACCAAGATTCTAGAGTTGTTGTGAGAATTGAGAAGTGTTTCTGTGGGTCAAAGTCAATTTTATGGAACGTTAACTTGATTAACATATTGGTACAATCTTTTTAAAATTCGCCTAATACATCATAAAACTTTCTAACATTGTTCTGATATTATATTAAAGTCTTTACAACTTTATCAAAACTCTAGAGTATTATAGACGTTTTCTATAAAAAAAATTCATATAAATCCCTTAAATCTATCATATTTTTAGATAAGTCATCCAAAACTTGGAATTTGCTTGGAAGACTCTTAAATCCATCTTACCCTTCTCTTCTCTAAATTAATTATCACCACAAACTCCTCCATCTCAACTCTTGTTAGCAATTCGGCAAAAGAAAAAAATTCGGGACGGCAAAAGTACAAATACAAATCGATCCAATACAAATAAAATACGTTCAAAAATTCGTTCAAATATTCAAAAAATAAAAATATTGAGGTTAGTAACTTGATAAGCTTAAATATGTTGTCAAATTTGGTTAATTGAACAGGTTTCCACCTTATTTTTTTTGCCAAAATTTCAATAATTTATAACGGTACACGTTTAAAACTCTGTATGTTTAAAATTTACATACTGATTTAAATATGTCAAAAGTACGCAAGTATTAAAAGAAAAAATGTGCATATAATACGAGTTTTATTCGGATGAATGCTAACAAGGATCTCAACAACTAGTACACCATTTTTCTTATCTTCCACTCACCCACTCTAAGTTCTTCATGCGATCGTTTATCCCTTGTAAAAGCTCATCCACCACCCCCCCCCCCTCCCCCCCCCCCCCCCCCCCCCCCCCCCCAAAACAAATAGAATCCATAAAAATAATTAAGAAAAAGTTGTGCCATTCTTCATAATTGTCACGCCCCGCTCCCGTAGGAGCGATCGTCCTCGCTAAGGCGTGATGCCGCACGAGCCTAGATTGCGCTCGTGCAAGGCGGGTTCCATAACGGCCGATTTCAGCGGCTGCGACGGGGTCGTCGCACAGAAGTCCCGAGCAGAGACATTGAATGATAGCAGCGGAATTTGAAGCAAACACATGAACACAAGTCATTCAAAGGAAACTCTTTTATTGATACTGAATACAAGGTTACATTTGTGGGCGCAAGGCCAAATTACAATCACTCAAGCTCACTCTCCTCACATTTACAAGTTCACTCTGCTCTCTCTCATCTCTCAATACAAATGCTCGATCCAGCGGAAGCTTCGGAAGGCGATGTCCATACATTATGTCCCGTATAAGTCTTTTCTCCATGCGGCCGCACGCTTCGAATCGCCAAGGAACTTCGTGCCTCGACGCATCCAAGCGAGCTCCGCGCCACGAGCTTCTACCTGTGCCTGCACATGAAAACTATGTGGGTGTCAGTACCACTGTACTGGTGGAATGAGCTCCTCGCCCACCCATACAAAACCCGCACGTTTTATTTTTACTTTGTGCAACATAGTCCCTTTTTATCCATTGTCTTTCTAGTCTTGCCTTAGGATCAGTTTTAGGACCGACGCCTTGCCTATTTTGTGTCTTTAGACCATCCCGTGCTTGCACAACAATGTCGACTCATACCTTGCCTCAAGACCCTTCTCGTGCCAACAACGTTAACCTATCGAGTCGTGTTTGCCTTACGGCTTAAATCAGAGACGCAACTACGCGATGAAGCTCCCTTTTCTGTGTGACCGTGCTACAAACCCTTGCTGAGGCCGTGCCTCGCAATTCAGTAAGACTTAACCATATCGCCGCCTCGCGGCCCTGCCGCCTAGCGGCCCTTGCTAATTTGACCACCAACTGACCCAAATCAAGACTTGTGAATCTTAGTGTCGCTCCTACAACTTTGCCTTGCGGCGGTTTCTTTTTCAACTCAAACAACTCAACCAACTCAAGCTACTTATATGCCGACAACTAAAGACTTGATGCCACATCCCGTGCCAAAGCACGACGCCTATGTTGAAACCCAATCTTAGGCCCAAACTTTATGTTCTAACTGTACACTCCTTCTATTCAACTCAATCCAAAGGCATGCACGCGGTTAGCCGCTATTTGCCGACATCTATATGAAACTTGGCCACCAGCATCACAAGCTGTACCTTGACGTATAGTTTTGTTAATCGGGATCCTTTCGACGCAAGTAGCTAGCCCCGTCGCAAGTCCCCGCTTAACCTGTGCCAAAACCTTACGCACGACTATACCCTGTTCCCTCCTAGGCCGAGTCGGCCCCCATGGCCC
The DNA here is from genome assembly GCA_029216955.1 of Iris pallida. Lineage (NCBI taxonomy): Eukaryota > Viridiplantae > Streptophyta > Magnoliopsida > Asparagales > Iridaceae > Iris > Iris pallida. Next base: position 13,730,314 of record JANAVB010035418.1, read on the forward strand.
AGGGGTTACCGCTCGAGGGTTCATCGCCCTTGTCGACAAGTTGTCAAATGACCATGCAAGACTCGATGCAAACTGACGTCTCACACAGTCATTCCTTTACTAAAACCAAGACTTCTATCCTTGAGACCCCTCGGCGACCCACGGTCGCGAGCATTCCTTTCCTTGAGACCCCTCGACGACCCACGGTCGCGAGCATTCTTTCCTTGAGACCCTATCATTTGGTTCAACTCATAAATGCCTATTTGATATCCCTTTCTTAAAACTCACCTTGAATCATAGTCCTTGCCTTAGACACTAAGCCCGTGCATCGTGCCTTAAGCCAATCGTGCTCTACGTGATACTCCTGCCCAAGTCGACGGGCCTTGAGATCGCAGGACTACTTAACTTGACAACCGCAGAATGGGCGGGACAGCACTTGGAACAACTTAGGTCGACCGGCATAACTTTGCCTAACTTCCTCAAGCCTACGACTTAACCCGAGGGACGAGCAAAGGCTATGCCAAGCCTTGCTCAATGGGACCGTGCACGCTTTATCAAGCGTTTATGTGGGCGACGCCTATGACTTAGGCTAACTCTTAGCTTTTGCACCGAAGACCAACATTCCTTCTCCCAAGCCACGGGACGAAGGACCGAGTGTCATTTTCAAAGCACGCCGTGCACCAACTCTATGCCGACCGTTGGACCTTTTTTCCATGTTCTAACTCATTTCGACCCGTCGGGATTATTCCCTTTAGCTATGTGGATTCATCTCTTTTATTATTAAGCCTACTTGTGCAAGTTGAAAACATGCGTATTATTATGTGAAGGCAAAGATGAGGCAAGTTCACCGAAACTACCCCACCTGAGCGAGCGATCGCCTTGACCGGAATGTCTTCGAGTCGCCGTTGCAAGGCTAATGCCGAACACCGTCGGCGTTCCTGTTCCTCCGATTGACTGAGCGGGACGGGGCACTACATCATACACCACTCAGAAAAAGTTTCGTCCTCGAAACTAACTGAGTACACTTATCGACTTGTCACTTTACTCAACATTCAAGACTCTCGCACACAATTTTCCTATGTCTTTCCCAAACCCGAGCCACGCTCGTGCTACCCACAATCCATTCTTCAAAACTTACGATCTCAAAATCCTCGACACTTTCCTGTTCCTCCAGTCTCACTTGATTCAACATATCACTTAGTATGGATCGTGCACATATCTTAGGCGTCCCCAAAACACATACATTTCAACCAAGCCTCGTGATAGCGAATCCCGCCATCACCACTTGAGTCGGATCGTGCACGCATTCAAGCGTCCTTGATATACATGCATGTCAACCGAGCCTCATGAGTGGTGCCACCATAACTTCTATCGCTTTGCGCCGGGACGTCCGCCTATTCGCTAGGCTATGTCTTTTGGCTAAAGTCATTCGTCAGTATTGGAATCATAGTTCCCAAACAACAATATCAACACTGACCCCATCCTAAGGTCAAACCAAGTTGATAGTACGGGTTTTCTACCCAAGCTCGCATCACTCCGATTTCTAAACATCGAGCATCGATTTCCTACGCACATCCCAACATTCGTCGTACGGGGTCCGAGTAATTCGGTAAAGCCATCCTACAACAACTCGCGTTCGACCAAATTCTCCGACGTATCAATATCGTTCGTTCAATAAACCATTTCGTATAGTCTATCTCTTCGAACACGTTCGACATAATCTGCCTATCAAATCCTTCCAATTCAAGCACGTTACTACGTAATTCGCCGCTAAACCATAATCCACATTTTACATTTCCGAAGTCGTCTATTCCAATTCACGAAACCGATCACAAGGTCGTCTAGCTTAACAACGTGTTGCGTCCCGATCTCACGCGAGTCAGATTAACCGCGGTGGGCATGAATCACCATGCACGCTCCCGCGAGATAGTCATTCTCATCGGGACGTAACTCTTGTTTTGTGTCTAGACTAATTCATTCTCGATGCGCGGATTGGACCTACTCAATCCCCAAGTTCATTTCATTCATCGATCACAAGTCAAAACATCCTCGAATCTTCCTTCGCATCAAACCGACAAGTCGAGACAATCAAAGTTGCCGCGTCCTGATCTTCCGAGTCCGATTGTTCCCGCGACATGAATCACCATGTCAGCGCTCACGCGGAACGATCGCCTCAAATCCGACGCAACGCATGTGCGAGGCTAAAGTTGTGCTCGCGCAAGACAAGATCGTCGACGTTGTAGCTATCGGCGTAACCATCAAGACACAATCATTTTCATCCAACATTCATCTCGATCAAAAATCCTAAGTATCGCATCCCACCGAACAATAACACTTGCACGATCGTCATTCGCCGAGTCAGAGTACCCCCGAGTTATCGTATATCGATCTTTGATACGCCTCAATACCATCGATGATATGCGTAACCTGACGATCTTCCTTTGCAACAAGTTCTGAGTCGTGCGAGCGATGCTATCATCCGACTGGATAATCTCCACGACATTCAAAATCAAGTTGGATCATTATCCCTCAAATCATTCACAACATTAAATTCCTCAAACCAAACTCACGTATCGTTCATCCGTCTATCTTAAGTCACCAACCAACGTATTTTCTCAATTCGCATCAATCCTTTGCTAACTCAATCATCGAGCAACATTCAATCCAATCCTTAGAGTCATTCACGTAACTTCAAAATCAAAACTTTCATGCATGCTATCTACCTGTCGTGCTAACTTTTCGTATACGATCCGTATCAATTTCCTCGATTAAGTCATCCATTCGTACACCCTAACTTTCTTCGATTCGATTTCACCTACTCAATCATTCTCGCGTTTTATACTTGCGTAATCCTCAATCCCGTGCACGTTCCGTGCGCATCAATTCTAGATTGTTCGAATCCACTCATCAAACTTCAAGACTAAGACTTATTCATTGATACTCAATCTATGGCTTTGTACAATGCGACGCTTGCTGATAGACTCATCGACACCCTCGAATCCTCGATCGATCGACATCCCTGAGACTATCGCATACACCACTCAGAGATGAAGTCATTCAACAAATCCTTAACACATCCGTTCGAATCAAAATCGACTTCCTTGAATCCCGTTCGACCCATTCCTCTATTTCCAAGCACGCTCACCTATATCGCATTGACGATATCGTCGCTCGATAGCACCCCTATCGACAGTCATCCCACGTACTCAACCAAGTCCAACCCATCCTTGTTTGAAACATTATGAATCCCACACTCGACTTTGCTAAGGTCGACGCAACTTTGGTGTATATGCCCAGCCCGACTTAGCCAACCGTGCTTACGCGAACCATCCTTTTTGTTTTGTTGAAAACTGTTCACCTATGTTTTACAAAATAGATAGACTTATTGTAAGGACATCCCGTGGGACATTTGAGAGAGAGCGCACCAACGACATCAATATGCGGAAGCAACAGAGTTTACGGAAACAACGAGTTAAAGAATTCAATCGGTTATCCAAGGACGTAAAGCCGTGCTCTGATACCACTATGTCACGCCCCGCTCCCGTAGGAGCGATCGTCCTCGCTAAGGCGTGATGCCGCACGAGCCTAGATTGCGCTCGTGCAAGGCGGGTTCCATAACGGCCGATTTCAGCGGCTGCGACGGGGTCGTCGCACAGAAGTCCCGAGCAGAGACATTGAATGATAGCAGCGGAATTTGAAGCAAACACATGAACACAAGTCATTCAAAGGAAACTCTTTTATTGATACTGAATACAAGGTTACATTTGTGGGCGCAAGGCCAAATTACAATCACTCAAGCTCACTCTCCTCACATTTACAAGTTCACTCTGCTCTCTCTCATCTCTCAATACAAATGCTCGATCCAGCGGAAGCTTCGGAAGGCGATGTCCATACATTATGTCCCGTATAAGTCTTTTCTCCATGCGGCCGCACGCTTCGAATCGCCAAGGAACTTCGTGCCTCGACGCATCCAAGCGAGCTCCGCGCCACGAGCTTCTACCTGTGCCTGCACATGAAAACTATGTGGGTGTCAGTACCACTGTACTGGTGGAATGAGCTCCTCGCCCACCCATACAAAACCCGCACGTTTTATTTTTACTTTGTGCAACATAGTCCCTTTTTATCCATTGTCTTTCTAGTCTTGCCTTAGGATCAGTTTTAGGACCGACGCCTTGCCTATTTTGTGTCTTTAGACCATCCCGTGCTTGCACAACAATGTCGACTCATACCTTGCCTCAAGACCCTTCTCGTGCCAACAACGTTAACCTATCGAGTCGTGTTTGCCTTACGGCTTAAATCAGAGACGCAACTACGCGATGAAGCTCCCTTTTCTGTGTGACCGTGCTACAAACCCTTGCTGAGGCCGTGCCTCGCAATTCAGTAAGACTTAACCATATCGCCGCCTCGCGGCCCTGCCGCCTAGCGGCCCTTGCTAATTTGACCACCAACTGACCCAAATCAAGACTTGTGAATCTTAGTGTCGCTCCTACAACTTTGCCTTGCGGCGGTTTCTTTTTCAACTCAAACAACTCAACCAACTCAAGCTACTTATATGCCGACAACTAAAGACTTGATGCCACATCCCGTGCCAAAGCACGACGCCTATGTTGAAACCCAATCTTAGGCCCAAACTTTATGTTCTAACTGTACACTCCTTCTATTCAACTCAATCCAAAGGCATGCACGCGGTTAGCCGCTATTTGCCGACATCTATATGAAACTTGGCCACCAGCATCACAAGCTGTACCTTGACGTATAGTTTTGTTAATCGGGATCCTTTCGACGCAAGTAGCTAGCCCCGTCGCAAGTCCCCGCTTAACCTGTGCCAAAACCTTACGCACGACTATACCCTGTTCCCTCCTAGGCCGAGTCGGCCCCCATGGCCCAGGGGTTACCGCTCGAGGGTTCATCGCCCTTGTCGACAAGTTGTCAAATGACCATGCAAGACTCGATGCAAACTGACGTCTCACACAGTCATTCCTTTACTAAAACCAAGACTTCTATCCTTGAGACCCCTCGGCGACCCACGGTCGCGAGCATTCCTTTCCTTGAGACCCCTCGACGACCCACGGTCGCGAGCATTCTTTCCTTGAGACCCTATCATTTGGTTCAACTCATAAATGCCTATTTGATATCCCTTTCTTAAAACTCACCTTGAATCATAGTCCTTGCCTTAGACACTAAGCCCGTGCATCGTGCCTTAAGCCAATCGTGCTCTACGTGATACTCCTGCCCAAGTCGACGGGCCTTGAGATCGCAGGACTACTTAACTTGACAACCGCAGAATGGGCGGGACAGCACTTGGAACAACTTAGGTCGACCGGCATAACTTTGCCTAACTTCCTCAAGCCTACGACTTAACCCGAGGGACGAGCAAAGGCTATGCCAAGCCTTGCTCAATGGGACCGTGCACGCTTTATCAAGCATTTATGTGGGCGACGCCTATGACTTAGGCTAACTCTTAGCTTTTGCACCGAAGACCAACATTCCTTCTCCCAAGCCACGGGACGAAGGACCGAGTGTCATTTTCAAAGCACGCCGTGCACCAACTCTATGCCGACCGTTGGACCTTTTTTCCATGTTCTAACTCATTTCGACCCGTCGGGATTATTCCCTTTAGCTATGTGGATTCATCTCTTTTATTATTAAGCCTACTTGTGCAAGTTGAAAACATGCGTATTATTATGTGAAGGCAAAGATGAGGCAAGTTCACCGAAACTACCCCACCTGAGCGAGCGATCGCCTTGACCGGAATGTCTTCGAGTCGCCGTTGCAAGGCTAATGCCGAACACCGTCGGCGTTCCTGTTCCTCCGATTGACTGAGCGGGACGGGGCACTACAATAATCTTTGTAAGTGATAATGGTTTCAAATTGAGATAAAATTTTATTAGAAAAAAAAAACAAAAGCAAAAGATGAGAAAAGAAGAAGGTAAAACTGTCAATAATTTTATATAAGTTAATAGAAAGTATTTATATTTTCTAGAAAAAATTTTGACTTATCCCCCACCTGATTTACTATATTTCAGGGTGTATCCTACAGTTTTACAAAAATGTACAGTATCTCCCACTTTGGACGAAATCCGTCAAATCTCCTCCTCTTTCCTCTTTCCTCCACCCCCCCCCCCCCCCCCCTCGCGGCCACCGCCCCGCTCCCTCCCTCCTCTGCCGTGCGCTCCCCCCCCCCCCCCTCCCCGCCTCCGGCAGCGACGGCGGCGGCGGTGGAAGCAGCACGGCAGAGGCGGGGAGGGGGGGGGGGGGGGGGGAGCGGAGACGGTGGCAGATAGGGGGGGGGAGCGGGGGCGGCGGTCGAGAGGGGGTGGGGGGTGAGAGGAAAGAGGAAAGTGACAAGGGCATTTTAGTCAAAAAAAATATTTTTTAACGGATTTCGTCCAAAATGGGGGGTGCTGTACATTTTTGCAAAACGGTAGGATGCACCGCGAAGTGGTGTAAACAAGGGGGGGGGGGGGGGGGGGGGGGGGGGGGGGGGGACAAGTCAAAAAAAACACTATTTTCTATTAGTTGAACTAATTTGGAAACTGGTAACTTTTTTTGACTCGTGAATTTTTAGTGATTTGAGAAACTGCAAATAATAAGATTTAGGAACTTATTTATAAATATGATAAGGACTTGACCATTCTTATAACAGTTTTCAATCGCAAATTTCTTCTACTAACAATTTTTTTAGGAAAAATTCTTCTTTTACTAACATTAAGTATGCAAATGCTGATCAAACTGCTAAATGGTCGCTTTAATTGGCCAAAAAAAGAAAATAAAGAAGATTTCCAATGGCCAAAAAGGAAACCTTTTTTTTTTTGGGTGTCATTTCTACTGCTTGGCAACAGAGAAGGTTCGAACCCGCGCGCCTTCGACGCCGGACCGGTTTTCACTAGACCCGTTAACACAACGTAACCCTGTGAAAACAAATTATTTTTTGTCAACTTTCCAGTAGATGCAACAATAGTATTTTGGAATTGTAGTTCTTATGTTAAATAAACTTAAGGATATTTTCTATCACTATCCGACCTTAGCTCAGTTGGTAGAGCGGAGGACTGTAGTCTTGAGCAGATCCAATCCTTAGGTCGCTGGTTCGAATCCGGCAGGTCGGATTTTTTTTTTTTTGTTGATTTTTAAGTTTTTTTTTCTTCTTCTTGCTTCCAGATTTAAAAAAAAAAAAACAACTATAATTTATGTATTGCGTCGAACTTATATTTATTTTAATTATTTCTAACCTGGTCTTCAGTTGCTTTTAGCAATGATTAATTGAATGCAAGTAGTTGCATGTTATGTTTCTCCGTTTGCTAGTAGGTTGACTTTGTCACTATTCAATAGGGCTCAAATTTGCATCTCTTACGAACCACAATCAAATAAATAAGAAATAAATACACTAAGACCATCTCCAATGGTGATTTCTAAAATTGAGTTCTTATCCTACTTGGCAATGTACTTTAAGGAGATTTTTATCCTAGTTGGAAGAGTTTTTACATAGAAATTGTAAACATATAAAAGTGCTCTCCAATGGTTCTTCATTTCTATCCTATGTGTCACATAGTAAAATGATCAATTTAATGGTGTGGGGCCCAATAATAATTGTCATGAGAGAGAGGAGAATTTCTATGAGAGTTTCTACATGTAGAAACCCTCATAGAAAGTTTCCATCCTACATCATTGCCACCTAGGATAGAAATGGTGATAGAAATCACCATTGGGAGAAGTTTTTTCTAAAATGGATTTCTTCCATAGAAATAGGGAAGATAGAAACCCCCATTGGAGATGGTCTAAGGCCTCTTTTCTATGTTCCATGAGTATTATAAAGACTTTATCTAAAAAAAAGAGTATTATAAAGATTATTTTTATTCCGAAAATAATTACACTACCTACCTTTCTGCTTTATAATTTAATAAAATGTAAATGTGGTTAGTGTTATAAGTTTCTATAGAAAATATAAACTATAAAATAGTCCGTATAATTAGTTTCAAACTAGGAATAATTTTTGTAATAAGTGTAAAAATAGAGTTAACGTAAATTGTCCAATAAATTAAGACCTTTGACCTATTTAGCTACATTTTTCATTATTTTTTCCTTAGGAATCAATACTCTTAAACTTGTGTTCTACTAAACATTAAGTATGTAAGTTCTGATCAAACCTCCAAATAGTCGCTTTAATTGGCAAAAAAAAAAAAAAAAAGGATAAAAAAACAAAATTGTGACGCTCACATAAAACTAGAGTCGTGCTCACCAAAAATTCAATGCATCCAAAGACGATACAAGTCTGGAATCTGGTCAGGAAGGTGTCAGAAACAAATCCCCCCACCAGCGCCAACAGAAACGCCGTTCCGAGGAAGTTTGTCAGAGTGTTGGCGGCCGTGGGCAGCTCGAAGTTCATGTAGCCGAAGAAGTAGATCACCAGGCTGACGGCGTTTGATACAAACGCCATGTTCTCTAACGCCACCATTGCTGCATCCATTAATTTTCAACCAACAAAGCTCCACGTCAGATCTCGGCAATTCTAAAATTGATTACATATATATTTGCACGTGTTTGACACAGGCCGGTCCTGAGCTAATGGCGATCCAAGACAAATTTTTTAAAATAAATTTCATACATAATGTAAAAAAAATATAAAAATAAAATAAAATTTTGTTGTAGTCAAAATTTGAACCAATGACCTCCTAATTATAGTCTAACTTTATAACCACAACAACACAATACTTTTTGTTAAAAAAAGTACATGATACATACTAGCTAGTTCTATTGTACATAGTTACATGTTGGTGTCCCCTTTCATCGGGAGCCATGGGCCGTCGCCTGACCTGTCCTGGACCAGGGCCGCCCCTGGTTCGACACAATGTTAAATAAGACAGATACTTTAAAATATACTAACATGTGCCGGAATCAATATTATGGCCGTGTCATGTTATATTCGTGTCCTTGAAAAATGTTGATTTTTCCGATACAATTCTGAGATACATATAGTTTTTTGCGAAAAATTATTCAGTGATTAGTCAGGCTCACCATGAATCCACTTGATGATCTGAAAATTTGATGATAGGGAGAAGAATAAAGGCTACCACTAGATGAAACCAGAAATTCGAACTGGGGTGGACATTGACTTTGGTGGTCTGGAATGTGGATTGACTCATATGAAGAAGAAGAAGAAGAAAAAAATTGAAAAAAAATGCAAAAGATAGCCCAATGGTGGTTCCGTCCTTGACATCATGCATTCATTTATCAAGTGGAGGAGAATCAAGACTCATGGTAAGTCCGATTTGCTGAATAATTTATCTTCGTACTACCAACCTCCTCCATAACGTGCCTGAGTTTCAGAATTCAGATAGCAGTGTCAAGAATCCAAAAATAAACCCAAACTGTCCAGTCCATAGAATTTGTAGTTTGAAATAAAGTACCTGTTAATTTTAAATTAAATGCAAAATATCACAAAAAATGCTACTTAAAAATCCTGGCCTTGGACGAAATTTCTGCTAATTGTGACCACCTGTACGTAGTTACAATCAGCCACGTTGGCAAAATGAGAGATTGAACACTACCGTAAACGAACATGGCAGCTCTGGTCCCTCCGAGCTTCTGTTGCTGCTTAGTTTTGTGCAGCTTTCCATTCTGAAAGAAACCCTAGAGTTTAAGCATGTCAACTTTGAGTTAGTTCTGCACAGAGTGATACAATGAAGAAGAAGTACGTTAGAGAGAAGCTGTACCATTTTTTTCTTTCTTCTTCTTCTTCTTCTTCTTCTGTTGATCAAGAGATGATGGATGGGAGGTTATTGGCACATAGCATAGCATATATATGATATATAGAGAGATACATAGCATCTTTGACTCATCCTTCCATAGGAAAGCAAACAAAACTGCAGCGTTATGGAATCAAAGTAGATAGAAAATAGAAGTGATCAGCAAAAAGTATTGAACTTAATTAGGGCTTGCATATATATGTTTTATTTACTCTTGGATTATTTTGCCAACAGCTTTGATTAAATAATTAGTTTGAAGAAGTTGAAAAAGTTATATATTTATATTATTCAAGAACGCACCACTTTGTGTAATCTGCGCAGCAGAATATGTTCGAATCTAGTTTTTTTCGGATTCCTTGTAAAGGATATTTGAATTACACCAAAACTATATATATATATATATATTTTTTTTTTGAAGCAATGGCTACTTGTGGTGAACTCGCCTCCACCGGGGCTCGAACTCCCGACCACTTGGGTCGCATGCATCTCTCTTAATCACTAGGCTAGAGGTCATTTGCATATATATATATATATATATATATATAGAGAGAGAGAGAGAGAGAGAGAGAGAGAGAGAGAGAGTGTGTGTGTGTGTGTGTGTGTGTGTGTGTGTGTGTGTGTGTGTGTGTGTAATCTGCGCAGCAGAATATGTTGGAATCTAGTTTTTTTTCGGATTCCTTGTAAAGGATATTTGAATTACACCAAAACTATATATATATATATAGAGAGAGAGAGAGAGAGAGAGAGAGAGAGAGAGAGAGAGAGAGAGAGTTGGGTTGAGGGCTATGATGTGTATATTTTACTATAATTGGATATCAATCTTATTATACGTTATTATACGTGCAAAGCACGTGCATTTACTAGTATGTAGAGAGTTGGGCTGAGGGCTATGATGTGTATATATAATAACATTAATTATTCTTTAAAAAAAAGTTATTCATTTGTCTGCACAGAAATATTACTTAATAAAATAAACATTTTCCTAACTTTTAGGGGTTAGAAGCATTAATCATTTTTTTCCCGTTATTGTAGGCTGATAAGTCCATATCCTCTCTTGATACAAGTTCTTAAAGTTTGCCGGTTGTAGCAACTCCTTAGATTTAAGTTTATAATGCACCTTCTAAATGGTGTATCACCACTAAACTAGTGAAGAACAATGACCTATATGTCGCTCTGTAGCACGCGCAAAGAGGAGCGATGTGTTACCAATGGACTATACTGTTCGTCGCTCACTTTTTCTAGGCGATGGTCGTCCGTTGTCGCTAAATCAATAAGTTATGACCTAGTTAGAATTTTCATTTTTATTTTTCATTAATTTGAAAAATGAACAACCTCCCCCCTTTTCCTCAGGTCGAAACATCCCCTCTTTGGTAGCTTCCTCCGCCCCGCTGAACTTGTTGCCATAGCCGGACTTGATATGAGGCCCATGAGACAGATATCGTATGTCCAAAATTTTAGAGGACACCAAATTATATATATATTGTTTAATTATTTAAGTCTAATTACGAACAAAGACCGAAGACCTTCACATTGATTCTAATTTTTTTAGTCCGCATATAATTAAAAAGCTTTTTTTTTTGTTATAGAATATACAAATGCCAAAGACTAGAATACCAAAAGACAGGCCGGCTAGTCAGAATAAATTAAGAAAAAAGTTAGTGCAGTCGAAGTCAAAATTAAATCATCTCTCCCTTCCATCGTTCTAACGGTCTAACGCTCTCAATCTCCTCTACCATTCCGTCATTGTCAACCTCATCTACCTTATGTCGTTATCAATATCCTCTCTCTCTCTCTCTCTCTCTCTCTCTCTCTCTCTCTCTCCTCTTGGAGTTAATTGAACAATAGAACAAGTGGTACCCCAAAACATTATTATTTATTTATTTATTTGTCTGAGACATCTTATTTTTTGGTTAGAAATATCTTCAGTTTTATTAGTAATTTATTATGACATATATTATTTTGGTTATTAGTTTATTTCTTGAATTTTGTGTTGATAATACTATTGTATTGCCGTCCACGAAAAAAAATTATATGAGCATTAAGCTTTGAGGGCACCACTTTTAGATTTTGTCTTATGTCTCAAAATTTAAATTATGACACTGCTTGTCACCCTACTACTAAAATCTGCTCCATTAGCGACGTAAATTTAGCGACGTTTGCATAACGTCGCTAAATTTTGCACATTAGCGACGTTTAAGTGAAACGTCGCTAATAGTCGCTACTAGCGACGAACATAGCGACGTGATAACGACGTATATTAGTTACATGAGCTAGTCGTCGCGAAACGTCGCTATGACGTCGCTAATAGCGACTAATTTAGCGACGTTAGAATGAACGTCGCTAAATTCTAATTAAATTCTCCCCCCACGATTCATTTTCTCCCATTTTACTCTCTCACTCTCTCCTTCCCCCCTCCGGCGCTCTCACTCTCTCGGCGACTCTCACTCTCTCCGGCGACTCTCCTCCATCTCCGGTACGTGACTCCACTCTCTCTCTCTCTCTCTATTTTGGTTGTTGGTGGTTGGGGGTGCAGGTGGCTCGGGGGGAGGGGCAGGGGGGTGCGGGTGGTTGGGGGTGAGGAATGGTCCGATGGGGGGTGAGGGGTGTAGAAGCATGGAATTTCAGGACCAGAAATCCTATGCGCCAAACATTACATGCGCGAGGGAGCTCAGAGGAAGTACTTGGCACAGCAAAGCAAAAGTATAGACATTAAAAGAGAATTTTTTATTTCATATAAAAGTCTATTACATGTCTTAAAAAGAGCTGTACAAGGGAGAATTTCTACAAAGAAAGGACCCTAAGTCTACAGCTAGGCGCAACAACCACCATGCACTCTCAAACAGGCGCATCCCGCCATGTGCTCTCAAACAGGCGCATCTCACCATGCGCTCTCAAACAGGCGCATCCCGCCATGTGCTCTCAAACAGGCGCATCTCGCCATGCGCTCTCAGCCAGGCGCATCTCTTCAGCAGCTCAGTTATGTGCATCCCTTCAGTAGCTCAGTTATGTACATTCCTTCAGTAGCTCAGTTATGTGCATCCCTTCAGCAGCTCAGTTATGTACATTCCTTCAGTAGCTCAGTTATGTGCCGCCCTTCAGCGCCCCACAGGCGTATCGTAAAGTCTCAGCATATGCACCATCAAATGCTTCGACTAATGAAGCATTTATTGAGCAGAACGAGGGTGGCAATCAACCCTCTAGCTGGAGAAAACGCTCTCCAAACCAAGGAAGAGGAGAGCACCGCAATCAACCTGCGGCTAAAGGAGTAGCTTTCAATCCAACCAGAATGGGCAACACCCACTCTAGCAGGAGGAGGAGCTCTCCCAAAGCCCAAGGAAGATGATCGGAGCACCGTAATTCAGATCTGCGGCTCTTCCGGCATAACGGAGACGAGGCTCGAGCATCCCGATCTTTGGATGCAACAGGCACCTTTCGCCTGCCTCAGAAGCCCTCGACTCTGTCTTTTGGATGTAACAGTCACCTTCAAGTGCATCAATGAAAGCAATGCGTCGCATCTTCACCCTCGGGAGCATCTCATCAACAGAATGTGCTCGAGCAAACAAGTTCATTTCGGGAGGACGTGAGAGAACGAGGAGCAAACCCTCTCCACACCACTATTTATAGGCCGGGCAAATCAAACCCATGCGCCAAGAGGCTGGCTCTTCGAATCCCGTGCAATGAATTTGCATTGAATGGTGATGAACCTGACGCTTCGAATTCAGCCAAGTCAAAGACGGCTATTTAAAGCACTCGAAGAACGTAACAGTCGAGCCCATAAAGACGTGTCATGCAAAGCGGATGCGCCGGCCAGACCGCGCATCGTACTGGCGCGCCCAGCTCCCATCAGCCTCATAAGGATGCGCCCTCATGCATCCCCATGCGCCTAGTGGAACGCCGATCGATGCGCCCGCTCAACAGCCCATCACCTGTCAAGAACATTAAATGCCGAAGTCTGACAAAGTTGGCAGCACGCCCCCCGAGGACTGAACAGTTGACAGCTTTTTCAGAAGACGAAGCGTCGCCGACGTCAGCACCATCATTACTCCCCTCCGGCGGTTACAAGCCACGTGGCCGCCCAACCATCTCGCATGCGCCTCCGTAGCCATGCGCCTAAATCTCTGCATGCGCCTCAAAAGCCATGTACCTCAGACTTTTCTCTGATCCCTAAAGACAGAAGTTAAGTCACTACTGAAGCCTCGCATGTACCTCAAAAGCCATGCGTCCCGACTGGTTCGTGACTCCTAAAGGTTATGAGATCTTCGAGCCATGGACCTATGACACGCATCCTGTGACTTGATTCAGCCTATGAAGGGGTGCTAATCATCCAAGATCTCAGCAACTGAAAGATCCTCTCCATTGCTACGTGTCAGCTCTGTCGCAGCCCACGACAGCAACAAGAAAGGTTCAACTCCTCAATCAGAGCGCATCGCCCATGCGCCTCCATCAGCAACCACCACGTGGCGTCCCCGCGTACAGGTGCATCCTACATGCACGCATGATCAACCAGCCTGCAAAGCTATAAATAGAGGGATCACTTCCTTCTTACACACACCGGCAGACAGAGACACACATCGTACAACCACCAACAACATATAGAGAGAGGCAGATACAGACACTCAACGTCTTTTTCCTCTCCACAAGCTCCGGCACCAGAGCAACTCAGACCTTCAGAGAACCGAGAACCGTCGTCAGATCGTCAACGGAGTCAACGCATTACCACTCGCTCCATCGGCCCAAGGGACCCAGATAAACAAAAGTTGTAAACCCCCTAAATTTCTACTACGATTTTTTTATTTTGTATTTCGTATCTGCACGTCGCATACGAGTTCTCATTGTTGTATTTGCGTAACGTGCGGGATTTGTGTTTCATAAATACTCGACGAGTGCGAATATGTGTCGAGGTACATATGTTAGAAAAATATTTTTATATAAATTTATTTTAATAGGAAAGTACATGTTCAAACAAAGGTGATAAATATTTTTATTTTGTATAAAAAGGTTATTTTATTCGTCGTTTACAAATAAATGGTGATTTGGAAATTGTGATTTAATAATTTACGAAATGTAAAATTTGCTTATTAATATATTTTGTTATTTATAAAAGCTAGTTCATGAATTAATATTTAAGTATTTATCGTGATTTTCGAAATTAATATTTCCTATATTTATTTAATTATGAAAAGGATATTTAGGATTTTGTTAATTTTAATATTTGATTAAATATGGTAATTTAAATTGAAAAAGATTTTATTGACTGTATTTAAAAATATTTTAAATTAAGTATAGAATTTATTAGATTGGATTTGAATTAAATTGAAGTACTAAGTGATTATCTATTGGGGATTTAAATAAATCACAATCCCTATCCAATTGGGAATTCTCACCTCCTATAAAAGGAGAGGTACTCCTCCAGCAATTTTCCATCCATAACCAAGCCTTGTGCATCGTGTCTGTGCCCCGTCCCATCCACTATCGCTTCTCCTTTATAAATACATTTTTTTCGTATCCGACAATCCCGGATACCCCGTCCGTGTCTCGCAGGACACGACAGTTCTGCAATCACCACCACCAGTTCAACACCCAGCACCCTCCCATCATCTTCACCACTACCACATTTTTTCGCTACCACCGTTCCGACTCCACCCCGACACCTGACTTCACCACCGCCTTCCGCCGACCTCCTCGCCACACCCACCGCGGCCACCCGAAGAAACCCCACGACAATCACCACAATCCCAAAGACCCCGACCACCATCGACACCACAGCAAAAAAAGGAGTAGCAGAACCCTTACCTCCGCCTGGCCGACGTGTTTCTTCCAGCAACCTCGGGTTGGTGAGCACCTCGCCCCACCCTCTCTTTCCCGTGCTAGGCCGAGCCGCCGGTCCCAGCGCCGCTCCCCGTCACCCTTCCGGCGACCGGCCACCGCCGCGGATCGACCACCACTCGATCCCCTCCGAGCCGCCGTGCCACCGGAGGTCTCCACCAAAACCACCCGGAACCCTCCGCCCTCTCGCCGCCTCTGGCCAGGCGCGCGCCCAAACCCGGCGCCCAGAACGCCGCCACCGTCGAATCTCGCCGCGCGCTGCTCCCCGGCGCTGATCGCACCCAGCCGTCGGTCCGGCCCCGCCGTCGTCGCGGATCCGTCCGCCGTGCGCGCCATCGCGCGCAGGGCCACCTCGGATGGCCGCCTCCCGCGCTCCATCCCTCCGATTTCCGTCGGTGGAACCCTCGCTCCTTCTCCGTCTTCACCTCTCCGCGCCGGCCGACCGCGCCCAGCCGGGTCAGCCGCCTCCCAGGTGCCGGAGCAGTCTGCTCCTCCTTAGCCCCGCCACCGCCTGAACTCTCGTGGCCATCTCCGACCCCACCTCCTCTCCGGTCCGCCTCGAATCCGCCGTGACCTCCGCTTCCGCGTGCCTCCGCTGCGGATCTGTCCCGCCGTGTCGAGTTCCCGGTCGCAGTGCGCCAACCGCCGCCATTGAGCCGGCCGATCGCCATTGGTAAAACCCTTTCTCCTCCCGCTCCCATCTCTCCCTCTCTCTCCTCACGCATTTCTTATTTCTTTAAAGCTTTAGGGAAGCAGCACTATGCTGCTAAGTTTTTAGTATATTATTTATTATACTTATTATCATTATTATTATTAATATTATTATACATATTATTATCATTATTATTATTAACTTTTTTACATAAGGATTAATATTGAAGGTTAATATTAGTATTGTTAATAAATGTTAGTATTTCTATTGGTATTATTCTTTTATTTCATCATGATATTTACTAGTCATAATAATCTTTTAAAAATTTTCCTTAAAATATATATACAGAGTATGTATAAGTACTATATTGGCTTGGCCTATATTTAAAATATGGTTTTAAAACCCTAAATAAAAATTTCTAAAGTATTAATATTTATTTACAAATATTTCTAGTTTTCAAATTATAATTTTTTACTATTTCAAAGAAGTTATCTAAATTATTTTAAAAAGGATGGCAGTTTTACCTAAAAATTAGATTTTTCAAGTTTTGAGTTTCTTGTCTAAAAACGTTCCTTCATTAGGAGGTGTTATATAAAATATTCTATTTAATCCTCAAATTATTATAAGTATATTCTCCTAAAATTTGTAATATTATTAAAACCTAGTTTTCAATTATTATGAACATCTTCTGCTAAAAAGTAATTATTTCCACAAATGCTCTGATCATGACTAATCATATCCCTAATTTTCTCGTGACTCTCGGACCATTACACATCGAACATGGCTACTGGACAGACATGACTTGTCGGATTATCGTACCACACCAGGCGACACACCAGGCAAGATACCTTGCCTTTACTGTTTAACTATCCTGCTCAATATCATGTATGCTTTTTCTTTATGTTCTTTCAAAATTATATATAGATGCAAATTATTATATTTTATGCAATTGGCTTAGAGTTAAGGGACCACCGTATGTGCATCTCATAAACTGTCACGATGTGCCACGGATTGTGTGTGACTGGTGAGTCGTATATAGCTTCGGACTTGCGTACCGACCGTACATCGGTGCGTACAGGTCGTGCGTTAGGATATAACTGCTAATAGATTTGTGTAGAAGACTTGGCAGTTATTAAGGATTAAACAGTGTCGTGGAGTCGACACATGTATAGTATCATTGGGGGGAGGGGACAGTTATTAGCGTAGGGACTATATTTTATTTTTACACACATTTTGGGCCGAGGGTGACTCTCATGAGCACTACCTTCTGCCCAGGACGATAGCGTCTCGGATGAGCGCTACTTGCTGGCCACTCTCTATTACTTGCTTGCGTGAATCCGTTACAGCCCCTGCGTAGAACGTTATCCTCAAAGTGCATATCACCTAGAATGGGTAGAAACCTTTACTCATGCATACTTTTCTGTTGAGCTTATTTATTCAGTTTATCGGCATGATATTATGTGTCTTGTTACGTCCCTCTGAGGACCTGGTTTTTCTCCAGGTGTGTGTTCATGTTTCCTGCAGGTGTTCTAGCCAAGGTCGTAGTCTTCTCCATTCCTTCGAAGACAATTGTGCTTGGTTCGTTTTATCATTTTGTCGATCGCTTTCTTGTACATTTATATCATTGAGATAGTTGGTAGTGGACTTTGTCTCCGCCCAACGATTGTATCATAAATGTTCAAGCTAAATTTTTCTATTATTATTTTTTTCATTGTGGATGAGATTTAGTTTGTCTTGGAATACTACATTTTACAGCTTATGTATACATACGATGGTCTATATGCTTCGTATGTATACAGCTGGCATGATACGTATCTAGTCTCAAGTATTTGGGACTGGGGCGTTACAAAAGTGTACTCCTAGGACTACGTCTATGTCCTACATTATAACACAGTTCTGTTTGTATTGAAATTACATTAAAAGATTTTAATGGCAAACAAGGGGCAGGGGGATGCGGGTGGTTGGGTGGTGAGTGAGGGGTGGCTGGGGGGTGGGGCAGGGGGGGTGAGGTCGGCTGGGGGTGAGGAGGGGGGCTGGGGGGAGGGGAGGGTTAGGGTTAGGGGTGGGTGGGTGTGGGGGGTGGAGGGCGGCTGGGGGTGAGGAGGGGGGCTGGGGGGAGGGGAGGGTTAGGGTTAGGGGTGGTTGGTGGGGGAGGGGAGCAAGGGGGTGAGGGGGGCTGGAGAGGGGAGGGAGGATGGTGGGAGAGGGGTTAGGGATAGGGTTCGTGTTAGGGTTAGGGGTGGTGTGGGGGGGGGGGGTACGGGGGGGCTGGGTCAGGGGCACCGATAGTGCCAAAAAATCTGATAATTTAGTAATAATTATTTGTTTTCCGACACCGAAAAATCTGATACTCCGATTCGAAACCACCAATAGTGCCGATATTTGTAACAAGTAGTTTTGTTGGTTGGTTAATGCCGTCGCCTATTTTCCTTGATCCCGATACTCATAGGAATGGACCCGAGTCACGGCCGTACATCGGGTTAGGACCTTCTTGCTTCTCGTAGGGTTAGGGGTCTGCTGCTCGGGGTGGGGCCCCGAGGGGGCTCGCAGTATATATGTATGTATGTAGTATGTAGTATATTTGTTTCAGTTTTAAAGTTTATTCATATTTATAGATATCTAGAAATGGCTATATCCATGTATCTGCTAGACCGTTCGTGGATGTACAACCGTATTTGAGATAACAGGTGCGGTGTGCGAGATGAATACATCGCCGGAGTACACTACAAGAATAAATGCTTTTCTTGACGGTGAAAAACCGTCAAGAAATGGGTATCTTGACGGTTGCAGATCCGTCAACTAGGCCGGAGTCAAGAAAAGTCTCCCCTTTTCTTGATGGTCGCTGGCATGGCTTTTCTTGACGGTTTTTGGCCATCATATAAAGTAGTTTTCTTGACTGTTTTTAGCCGTCAAGATAGCAGTTTTTAGAAACCGTCAACGTAGACGAAAACTTTTCTTGACTCCGGCCTAGATGACGGCTATTAGCCATCAAGAAAAGTCCTCATGCTGCAGGATTGAGTTAATTATTGATGTTTTATAACCGTCAAGAGAAGCTAAATTTTGTATAGCAAAAATTTTATTTATAATTATATATTATGAATCGAACACACATAATATCAATAATCCAGAAGATATACATACATCAAATAACTACAAAATTTAATTTTTTATATTAATAAACTGTATATTGTTCATACACCACAAACTTCCAATACATCCAACATGTCCAACCACAAATATCTAACATTTGTCCAACCACAAACATATCCAACCAAAGTATGTAGTTTTCACACATCTTAAACATCCAAAACTGAAAATTATACAAATAAAACCAAAATATGTAGCAAACCCGGCATGAGCAGATCCCTCCTATATTCACAGCACCTTTATTTTTTATGTAGTTCCTGGGAAAAGAGAGAAACATATTTAATCATTTATGTTCACATGACAAGGCTACTTTCAGCCGCATCATAATTTAAAGTGGAAGCCATAATGAACTAGCATTTAATCTTTCATTCCAAGGGACTGATATTCATATATGGAAAGGACTGATACATGTATTACAAATATGCATCAAAGTAGTGAAGAGACCGATACCTAGTATATAGGATTTCAGTAAAAATATACACATTAAAAACATTGTTATTTTAACTCAAACTTCCCAACATGTAAAACTGCTCCTCTCTCATGTCTACAGTTCATACAAAGGTTAATTGCACTTAATTACTACTGCTATTGTAAAAGGTTAATTACAAGTGTTTTTAGGTTCAGTGAATGGAAGAAAGCATACAATCTGATTTCTGATCCAACTTTGCCTCCAACAATACCCATGGAGAGGATGCACTTTAGGAGATGTTTAATTAACTAGAAGTTATTTGTTATATAGTTACTGTCTCCACATGCAAGAATGTTGGTGTCTCTACTGTTAGGTGACAATGAAATTGAATGTTTAAACCAAAAATAGAGAATTATTTTGGGGCAGTACAAAATGGCCTAAAAATCTAATGGAAGAAAAACATAAATTTGAATTATTTCATGCAAGTAATTGCACAAGAACCTAAATTATTGTATCTGGCCAAATATGCAATACAGTAACCAGAGCATGTAAACACATGTATCCAGGTGTAAGGTGACTTTAGCAAGTATACACATAAAAGAACGATATCAATGAAGCACATGTCACAAGCTAAGGATATCAAAAACCTCTGTTCAACAATCAAAGAAGAAAAGGAAGTATAAATGATCATATTTCAACATAAAGCAACATTTCTTGCAGTTGCACCTCACTAGAACATGAAGAACGTCTTACATAGTGGATAAAAAAACAATGAAACCAACAAGTTGAAGAAATAGCATGAAGAAAAGAATGAGCTATCTTAATCCTGTAAACATCCCTACAGTAATATTCTTTGGTTTCTATAATATGGAGAATCCACATACCACTTAAGCAAACAAATAATATATGGAATGGTCGATGCCCCCGTCCACCTCCTTATGGTATGACTATTTCAACTTACGGAATGAGATACCAGAGAAACATGAGACAATAGTAGAAGAATACAAAGTTCGGGTACCAACATAGCAAGATGTGAGAAACATGAGATGATGAGAAGCAAAGAGCAAAAGGAAAAAGAAGCAGACCACACACACACAGTCAGAGATCTTATGATACATGTCTTGAAGAAGCTTGAGTATGATACCTATATATATATATATATATATATATATATATATATATATATATATATATATATATATATATATATATATATATATATATATATATATCGAAAAAGTAATTTTATTGAAAATTAAAGAGTGGCTCAAAAAGAGCAGTACAGGTTGTTCTAGTGGCAAAAAGCACAAAATGGCCCTGGGAAGCTAAGTAGGAAACACAAAAGTTGTAAAAGCTTAAATTCAAAAATACGAAAAACCGAAATTTTGAAAATTTGAAATGAAATTTTGAAAACAGTGTGGGCGTTCAGTCCTTAGGAGCAGCGGGTTCGAAGCCCGAAGTGGCGTACGCGCAACCCGAGGACACGTGGCCCGAGTGCAGGTGCACTGCCCGAGTTGCAGGCGCATTGCCCGATGGAGCACAGCCCGAGGACGGGCGCTCTGGTCGAGGCAGCTTCGTGCCCCCCCGGCGCGGCGCCCGGAGCCGGGAGGGCTCCGGCGGGGGAGGCCGGTCCAGCTCGGCGCGAACGGAGGTGAAACGACGGGAGGCTGGAGCCGGGCCCGACGGCGGGGTAGCGTGCGTCCCCAGACGCAGCACTGCCCGAGGAAGACAGGGCGTGCGGCCCGAGCTGTTAAGCGCGCGGCTCAAGACCGGCGGCACTCAGCCTGAGGGGGCAGAGCGCGCGGCCCGAGCAGGCGAGCGCGCGGCTCGAGACCGGCAGGATGCGCCGTCGGCGTTGTGCGCTCGCCCGGAGGAAGGAGGGGCGGGCTGAGGCGGGGCTCGACCTCCGGAGGGAGGGAGCGGGGGACGTCCTCCGGGCGGAGAGGGTGCGGGATGGAGGGGAAGGGGTGAACGCCGAGAGACGGGCTCCGGCGGGGGAGGTGGGGGGAAGAGGGGAGCCTCCGGGCGACGGTGGGAGGGGCCTACCGCCGGCGGAGCGAACGTCGGAGAGAGGAGGGGGGAGGGGGAGATGTAGCGCTCGGGAGGGGCGACGCCTGGGAGGCGGCCGCTCCAGATCCGTTGGCTGGGAGAGAGACGGATCCAGCCAGGGGCGAGGAGGAGGGCGGCGACGGCGAGCTGGTCGCCGCACGGCCGCCTGACGCCGAGGAGGGAAGGGATCTCCAGAGACCGCCAGCTGGGGTGGAGCTGCCCGGGGGCCACGGAGCGACCACGAGGGCCCACGAGGGGGTACGAGCACAGGGGCTCCGGGGAGCGCCGGAGAGGGAGCCAGAGCGGGGGAAGCTCCCAGGGCTGAGGCAGGGAAGGATGAGACTGTGCCAGGACCGCCGGGGGCCAGGGAGCTGCCGATGGAGCGGCGGGCCACTGAATGGAAAGGAAGGTCGAAGTTGAGGGGGACGGCGTAGCGGGGGAAGGAGGGTGAGGCGCCGGGGAAGACGGGCCCGGCGGAGCCAGGCGCGGCCCCGGCGGAGGGCTGGGGAGGGAAGTGGAGACCGGAGGGGTGCCCAGGGAAGGAGGGAGAGGGCAGAGACACGTCGACTGCAGGCGCAGGATGTAATGCCCCGCTCCGTTCGGTGCATTATGATGAGTCATTGACTCGAAGAGTTGCGTTGACCCGATGAAGTATCGATGCGAATCGATGCGAGAGTTACGTTGGCCAAAGGTAAGCTTTGAGTTGGTTGGAATCTATGAATCGAATCGATGCAAAGGATAAGTTCCGTTGAGCAAGTGCTACTGTTGGTTGATCTGGTGTGCAGGCTATGCCTTTATGCTGGATTACGGACCGTGGTATGGGCGCGATAGGCCAAATCAACCGAGTAGTTCAAAGGAATGGCTAAGTTCGGAAGTTAGCTATGCGATCGAGTTATGGAAGCAAGACGCTTCAATCGACGAGGAGGCAAGGCGTATCGGCTTAAGGTGGGCGGGTTCTTGACTCTCTCTCCCTATTCCTTCACGTCTAATAAAATATGTTATGGAATGCGTAAGATGTTATCGAGTTAGCGAGCGTGGCTCGGCGATGAAAGATCTAAATATGCGTTGAACACTAAGATAGAACATTGAACAATCGAACAATTGAAGCGACGTGCATCGAGTGCACGGGTCGCGGTAGGGCAATGATGGTAGAACATTGACAGATGATAATGAGATGTGCATCACGTGCACGCCTCCGAGAACATTGTACACTAGGCGTAGAATATTGATTACGGCACTGAGCGTGCCCTCGGGCACTTCTGTTACGAAAAGACTAAGTAATACAGAATTATGCTATGAGTATAACTTACGAATGGTACGCGTTGAATATGAGTATAAGATGACTAAGCCGTTGGGCGTCGTGCATCAATATGGATGTGTTGGGGCATAACGCCGACGGAGCTCCCCATATGAATGGTGAATTATGTTTATGAGACACGAATATGTTTATGGCATGGGAAACCGTTTATGGCACGGGAAACCGTTTATGGATCGAGACTATGTTTATTAAACGGAGGATTTGGTTGGAATGTTATGTGTGTTTGCTATGGCGCGTATTGCATGGTCAATGGACTCGGATGGCCCGTGCACGGGTACGGCTTCCCTCGAACGGTTACGCCGGGGCGCCGGGACCGTTCGGCCTAGGAGGGAATTATGTGTGGTATTTATGGTGCACAACATTCGGACGGATTGCGACCGTCCAGTGCTGTGATAAGCTATGATATCCGTAAGTTTGAGATCCTTCGGATACTGGGCTAGCAACCCGTATCGAAGCGATTGTAGGCTTACACATAAGAGATGCCAAGTCCATTACGGTGCGAAATACCGTGACCTTCATATAGATAGGGCCGGTAGGATGAGATGAGAGTCGGGTGCAGGCGCAGGGCCTACGACCCTTTTGCATGGTCTAAGTTTATGGTTGGCTGTTGCATGGATGATATGATTCTATATTAAGTTCTAACCCGTGCAGGCTAGGCAATATGGGACGGAGATGAGCACGAACACTATGTTTATGTTTATATTATGGCTAACTGTATCTGCTGCAGGAACACGGCATGGGACACATTTATGATAATGTGCTATGTTTAAGTATTGCTATGAAACTGATCCTAAGGCTAAGTAGAAAGATCACCAATAATGATGCATGTTCCACTAAATGATTTAGTGTTTGGTATGGGTGCGAGCGGGTCTTGATCAGTGCAAAGCGAGGACGAAAGTACTAATCCCCCACTAGTTTATGTGTAGGCTCAGGTTATGATCGGCTCGGGGCGGAGCTTGGCTTGGACGTGCCGAGGTATGGAGTCCTTGGCGTTCAAGAGGAGCTACCGCATATGCGTTCGGACTTGCGACATGAAGATGTTCGGCCGAAGACTACTTGGTGGCTATAAAGAGGCATAATGTGTGGAACAATGTAATCCTTTGTGAGCTAGAGAGATCACGAGCGTTGTAGCTAATTGGCATTTTATGTTGGGCTATTCAGAGCCTTTGTAACCTTCAGTTCATAATCAATAAAAGAGATTCTTATGTTATTCTTGTTTTCTTCCGCTGCTTATGTTACGAATTTGAGATAATCACTATGTGAACCGTTATCTTGCCTTGCACGAGCGCAACTCCAGGCTCGTGCGGCATCACGCCCCAGCGAGGATGATGATTCGGGTAAAATCTAGCGAGGACGAGCGATTTCTCGGATCGGGGCGTGACAAGTTGGTATCAGAGCGGTTCCATCCTTTAGACCGTGCGTGAATCTCTTTGACCCTCAGTTGCTTCGCTATCGAATTCAGTTGACTCTAAGTTGTTTTCGCAACCGCATGGCTTATGGATCTGCTCGACGCTATATTGGATGTTCCATACAATAAGTCTATATTAAGTGCGTACGTCTGCCACAAGTATGTCGTGACTATCACGTGATCTTCGGGTGCCATCGGAGAGTATTGATTGCACGAAGTGCAACGGGTTATGAGATTATGGTTTTTCGAAGTGCAAGAAAGTTGTGAGTCGTTGATTGCACGAAGTGCAACGAATATGGTGATGTTGGTTGCATGAAGTGCAATGGTATACGTGTTGTTGATCGTACGAAGTACAGAAAGTTATGTGTTGTTGGTTGCACGGAGTGCAGCAAGTCGTGAATCGTTCGTTGCATCGGTACAACGAGTCGATATGGTATGATGCGTATTATATGGCTATGCGAATGGTTATGTGTTGTTGGTTGCACGGAGTACAGCAAGTCGTGAATCGTTCGTTGCATCGGTACAACGAGTCGATATGGTATGATGCATGTTGTATGGCTATGCGGATGGATAGCAATATGTCGAACGGGATTGTGACCTTAAGTATCGAGAGAAAATTGTTGCACGAGTTGCAATGAGTGAGATTGGAAGATCGCAGATGCGATAGTACGAGCCGAGTTGGTCGCTAAGTTGAGTTGAGTAGGCGAACATGTATGTTGGCCGAATGTCGCGTTGAACTTTGAATAAGCGAATATTGCGGGTGTGATCGAAATAATCGCCATGGTACGGTTAGATCGAATGTATGTCAAATTTGAGCTAACGTTAGAGCTGGGATCGGAAGGATCGCCATACGGGATAGTTGATTCGGGAATAGATGTCGGACCTATGCGGAGTGTAAAGTCGAGTAATGACTCGATTTCGAGTGGTATGCGGTCAGTATAGCGAAGTATTGTATCGATAAAGATAGGCTCGATCCTGAGTGGTATATGGGATACCACTTAGCGATATCTATGTTAAGTCGGTTGGTGACTTGCGATAGACTTTGTCGAGACGATTATGTTGTTACGATAGGTTTGTCCGCAACGGACGGAGTAATACCGAGACTTGAGTAAGAATGACTTGATAGAAGTTGATGCAAGTATGCATCGGTGAATTGAGTTGAACGATTACGTGCGAAGTCGTACCAATGGAGGATACGTCAGACGAGAATTCGTTAAGCGTAAGTCGAACGATAGGCTGAGCATAGCGAAGGAATGTTACGTTGAGAAAATAGTCGACCCGGTCGAAATTATGTTGAGTTGGTACGAAGACTCCTTCGAAACGAGTTGAGTAGGTACGAAGAAATCGTGTGAATGAATTTGAGTTAGCGCGAGGAGTCGGTAGCACGATTTTGGAAGTACGAGTTAGGGATACGAGAATGGATATGTGAATTGGAAATTATGTTGCGATTTTGGTAGTGAATTATAACAGAATGAATCTTGATAAGTACGAGACTTGATTCGTATTCGAGTTCGGATAATGGCAATGATTGCAACGGGTTTGAGCTTATGAGAAAGGAAGATGTTCAAGTTATGCATATCGACGATGGTATTGAGGCGTATCAAAGACGATATGCAATAACTCGGAGATACTCTGATCGAATGAACGAAAATTATGTTGAACATTGTTGTTGGATGAATAAGATGCAAGTTAAGTTGATGTCGATTTGGATGACCATGATCGGAATGCTTCGGAGAATTTGAGAACGGATGGATATTACTTGGATGAAAACGAAAGTGTCTGGATTGCTTCGTGGATAACCATTAAGTTGACGTTCTTGTCTTGTGCAAGCGCAACACCAGCCTCGCACATGCGTCACGTCAGATTTGGAGTGATCGTTCTGCATGAGCACGGACATGGTGATTCATGTCGCGGGAATGGTCGAACTCGAAAAATCAGGACGTGGCACTTTGTACATTTCGACTTGTGGTTTGATATGAAGGTGAATTTGAGGATTGTGCGATAAGACTAAAAATGTGTCTGATATTGGCCGTGAGTGGATAGACTCATACGGAGGTGAACTAATATTGCTCGATTGCGATATTATTGACGATAGTGCGTAAGTGATTCGAGTAGTAACGGCACGCAATGTGCATAAGTGATTCGAGTAGTAACGGCACGCAATGTGCATAAGTGATTCGAGTAGTAACGGCACGCAATGTGCATAAGTGATTCGAGTAGTAGCGGTGCATCAGTGGCGCGGGAGACGATAAATTATGGATTAGTAAACTACGTCGAATTTGATGAAATCTCATAGGAATTGTCGGGAATTGTTTTGGCTCCGCGATAGGATATAGCATGGTTCGTTGTAACTGTCCCTCGTTGATGATCTTTAATTATCGAGCGTAGTTTCGGGACAGATGACCCTAGAAGACTTGACCGCCAAATCAAATGAATGTTGAAGTCCCATAGGATAACCCTAAAGAAGTCGCGTAAGAAGGATAAGGAATGAGGTAGTGCATGTTGAGGATAAGTCTAAGCGAGTGAGTATCGTGTCTCGAAAGTTAGCGAGTACTAGAATCGATATGGTCAAGAAAAGTTATGTTGGGTCGAAGAGATGTTGAGGAACGTGCTTAGCGTAGTGACGCGGTAAGGCGATTACAAGGATTCTGCAATGCGCGAGAGCAACGAATAGTAAGAACGACCCTAAGAGTTGCGTCGTTGATCGATTTGAGTAACGGTTAGGCTATGTGTGTTTGAGCGTGCGATCTATGTTATGAAATGAACTAGTCGGGATTGATTCGAAATTGAGTAAAGGATTCGTGCTCGGTCGAGAATCAGAGACGAGCGTATCGTAGGAGACCTTGGGTCGGAAAGATTGTTGCCTTTGAGCATCGTAGACTCAAGTTGACCTCTTGTGTCGGGAGAGCACGAGCATGATGTCTGGATAAGTTACCTAGCGGGGGTAGCCCCAGACGCGATGCGTAGGCAGTTCGAGAACGTGGGTCGTATTGGAATAGTTGTGTGCGAGACTTAGTACGGATTGTGAGCAAAGGAATTTGTGACATGTGGACTTAGTCCATGTCGTTAAGGCCAAATTTTATGAATGACTAGATGAAAGACTTGGGTTATGCGAGAAATAGGCAAACGGTTGGGCGAATAAGCGTTGCAGAGAATTGTTGTGATCGGATGCGCAATGACTCGATGCAGTGCATGCGTTAGATGATCGGCGAGAAACTTATGAGATCGAAGTTATGGTTTGAATTAAGTTATGTGCAAGATGTTGAAAGATGATCGCATGTTATGGAATAAACACACGAGAAGTATTTTGGGAATAGGTGCTAAGATTTGACTAAGTCGAGAATGGAACGATGGGTGCTTGAGGATTTAAGCTGAACGTGTTAGTTTGTCCCGATATCCTACAACTGAGCTTGGCTGAAATGCATATATTGGTGGGACGCCTAAAATATGTGTATGATCCAAACTAAGTTGTATGATTCCAACGATAGTAGTACGAGATCGTGAAACGATCTGGCGAGACACTTGGATTTAAGTGTTAGTTTCGGTTCGAAGACGAACCTTGTTTTGAGTGGTATATTATGTAATGCCCCGCTCCGCTCGGTGCATTATGATGAGTCGTTGACTCGAAGAGTTGCGTTGACCCGATGAAGTATCGATGTAAATCGATGCGAATCGATGTGAGAGTTACGTTGGCCAAAGGTAAGCTTTAAGTCGGTTGGAATCTATGAATCGAATCGATGCAAAGGATAAGTTCCGTTGAGCAAGTGCTAATGTTGGTTGATCTGGTGTGCAGGCTATACCTTTATGCTGGATTACGGATCGTGGTATGGACGCGATAGGCCAAATCAACCGAGTAGTTCAAAGGAATGGCTAAGTCCGGGAGTTAGCTTTGCGATCGAGTTATGGAAGCGAGACGCTTCAATCGTCGAGGCGGCAAGGCGTATCGGCTTAAGGTGGGCGGGTTCTTGACTCTCTTTTCCTATTCCTTCACGTCTAATAAAATATGTTATGGAATGCGTAAGATGTTATCGAGTTAGCGAGCGTGGCTCGGCGATGAAAGATCCAAATATGCGTTAAACACTAAGATAGAACATTGAACAATCGAACAATTGAAGCGACGTGCATCGAGGGCACGGGTCGCGGTAGGGCAATGATGGTAGAACATTGACAGATGATAATGAGATGTGCATCACGTGCACGCCTCCGAGAATATTGTACACTAGGCGTAGAACATTGATTACGGAGCTGAGCGTGCCCTCGGGCACTTATGTTACGAAAAGACTAAGTAATACGGAATTATGCTATGAGTATAACTTACGAATGGTACGTATTGAATATGAGTATAAGATGACTAAGCCGTTGGGCGTCGTACATCAATATGGATGTGTTGGGGCATAACGCCGACGGAGCTCCCCATATGAATGGTGAATTATGTTTATGAGACGCGAATATGTTTATGGCACGGGAAACCGTTTATGGCACGGGAAACCGTTTATGGATCGAGACTATGTTTATGAAACGGAGGATTTGGTTGGAATGTTATGTGTGTTTGCTATGGCGCATATTGCATGGTCAATGGACTCGGATGGCCCGTGCACGGGTACGGCTTCCCTCGAACGGTTACGTCGGGGCGCCGGAACCGTTCGGCCTAGGAGGGAATTATGTGTGGTATTTATGGTGCACAACATTCGGACGGATTACGACCGTCCAGTGCTGTGATAAGCTATGATATCCGTAAGTTTTGGATCCTTCGGATACTGGGCTAGCAACCCGTATCGAAGCGATTGTAGTCTTACACATAAGAGATGCCAAGTCCATTACGGTGCGAAACACCGTGACCTTCATATAGATAGGGTCGGTGGGCTGAGATGAGAGTCGGGTGCAGGCGCAGGGCCTGCGACCCTTATGCATGGTCTAAGTTTATGGTTGGCTATTGCGTTGATGATATGATTCTATGTTAAGTTCTAACCCGTGCAGGCTAGGCAATATGGGACGGAGATGAGCACGAACACTATGTTTATGTTCATATTATGGCTAACTGTATCTGCTGCAGGAACACGACATGGGACACATTTATGATAATGTCCTATGTTTAAGTATTGCTATGAAACTGATCCTAAGGCTAAGTAGAAAGATCACCAATAATGATGCATGTTCCACTAAATGATTTAGTGTTTGGTATGGGTGCGAGCGGGTCTTGATCAGTACGAAGCGAGGACGAAAGCACTAATCCCCCACTAGTTTATGTGCAGGCTCAGGTTATGATCGGCTCGGGGCGGAGCTTGGCTTGGACGTGCCGAGGTATGGAGTCCTTGGCGTTCAAGAGGAGCTACCGCATATGTGTTCGGACTTACGACATGGAGATGTTCGGCCGAAGACTACTTGGTGGCTATAAAGAGGCATAATGTATGGAACAATGTAATCCTTTGTGAGCTAGAGAGATCATGAGCGTTGTAGCCAATTGGCATTTTATGTTGGGATATTCAGAGCCTTTGTAACCTTCAGTTCATAATCAATAAAAGAGATTCTTATGTTTTTTTTGTTTTCTTCCGCTGCTTATGTTACGAATTTGAGATAATCACTATGTGAACCGTTATCTTGCCTTGCACGAGCGCAACTCCAGGCTCGTGCGGCATCACGCCCCAGCGAGGACGATGATTCGGGTAAAATCTAGCGAGGACGAGCGATTTCCCGGATCGGGGTGTGACACAGGCCACCCGCGGTGGCTCCGGCGACGGCGACGCCGGGGGCACGGCCGACGGCGATGAGGAGGGAGAGGGCGGCAGCACCTCGGGCAACAAGGGAAAGCGCCGCCCGGAGGGAAACGTTGCGAGGCGGGGGGCGGCAGTGGGAGAAGGCCCAGCGGCGGATGCTGGTATGGGCTGCCAGGGAGCGGCCCACCAAGGCGGTGCCCACCAAAGGGTCGGCCACCAAGGGGAGATCCACCCCCGGCCGGAGTCGCCCCAGGAATCGCCACAGGGAGCGGGGCTCCGCAACTCCTACAATTGTATATATATATATATATATATATATATATATATATATATATATATATATATATATATATATATATATATATATATATATATATATATATATATAAACTACTTGACTACTTAGCACTGGCACAACAAAATGTTGCAAACATACTTGACTACTTATTCTACCTATATGAAAATATTTGTATCCGTATTGTGTCCTTATATGTATTCATGCAACATAATCCTTAATTGGATTACGAATAGGAAGTGAATTATCATTCCAGGCCTTGCCCAACAATAAACACATTCTTTAGGTAAGTTTTTTCATTACAAAATCAGTATCTGCTAGGTTGGGCGGATTTTCACACATCAAGTCAGACAAATCTACTGAGTAATGTTCTTCGCTCATGAATTTCTCCATCGCCTGTAAGATTTCTCAATGTACCCAAAACTGATCATTTTCACTAATCATCACTTGCTAGCATAGAAATGAATATATGTTTATAAAACTCTAAGACCATGGCTTGCCATCTTCTCCGAAAAACTGGAACCAAGACTTTTGTTCAACAGAGGTTACCATACATATACTGTGACAAACTATGTCAAATAGTGGCAATGTTCGCGACCAAATCCTAAGCATACTAATATCATAACAAGCATTTGGTAAATACTCTTGGCTATCTAAATGTTAACTTTCAATATGAAATTTATTCCTCCAATGATAGCATATCAAAGCAGTACAGATAACTAAACATAAAAAAGAGCTGCAAGTTTTGCTTAAAAACCAAGTTACCATCATTAGGTTTTTTTACGAACTCCACTCCTAATTGTTGAAATCGCTCGCATGCCTTGTAGGTGTCATCAACTGTGATGCCTATATGACCTAAACGAAGCCAAAGAAATAAAAGTGAGTTTCAGCTGGACTTCATTTCATAAACACCTTTTCATGCCCCTGAACCAATAGCATTTCATATATTTTTATAGTAACATACCAAAGCCATAAGGTTCTGAATTTTCGTTGTGATAGCCTTTGAATTCGGGATCATTTTCTGTGCCCCAGTTACTGACAACATGAAAAGAAGTTATCCAAGAAAATTAAATGTCAAACAATACAAGGAAAAGACAGTAGAATAGTTAACATTTATTAAATTAAGACTAATGATCTATAGTCATAGTCAGTTAGTAGGATTATCTAACTACTGTAAATAAATATCCTTCTTACTGTGTTAGTTCCCACTACTAAAATCTGCTTAATTGGCGACGTAAATTTAGCGACGTTACAAAAACGTCGCTAAATTGTGGACATTGGTGACATATAAATGAAACGTCGGTAACCGTCGCTACTAGCGACACGAATAGCAACGTGACAATGACGTATACTAGTTACGTGAGCTAGTTGTCGCGAAACGTCGCTAATTGCGACTGATTTAGCGACGTTAATAATAACGTCGCTAAATTCTAACTAAATTAAATTTCTCCCCCCCTCCTGATTCATTTCCCCCCATCTATTTTACTCTCTCACTCTCTTCCTCCAACGCTCTCGCTCTCACTCTCTCCGGCGCTCTTGCTCTCACTCTCTCCGGTGACTTCACTCTCTCCGACGACTCTCCTCTGGTACGTGACTCCCTCTCTCTCTCTCTATTTGTTGTTGGTGGTTGGGGGGTGCTGGTGGCTCGGAGGGAGGGACAGGAGGGGTGCGAGTGGTTGGGGGTGAGGAATGGTTGGGGGTGGCTGGGGGGGTGGGGCAGGGGGGTGAGGGCGGCTGGGGGTGAGGAGGGGGGCTGGGGGAAGGGGAGTGTTAGGGTTCGAGTTAGGGGGAGGGGCGGGGGGTGAGGGAGGCTGGGGGTGAGGACAGGGGGGCCTTGGGAGGGGAGGGGGATGGTGGGAGAGGGGTTGGGGATAGGGTTCGGGTTAGGATTAGGGGTGGTGTAGGGGTTGGGGGGACTGGGGAGGGGAGGGGGCTGGTGGGGGAGGGGTTAGGGATAGGGTTCGGGTTAGGGTTAGGGGTGGTGTAGGGGGGAGGGGTGCGGGAGGGCTGGGTCAGGGGCACCGATAGTGCCAAAAAATCTGATAATTTAGTAATAGTTATTTGTTTTCCGACACCGAAAAATGTGATACTCCGATTCGAAACCACGTACCGATAGTGCCGATATTTGTAACACATAGTTTTGTTGGTTGGTTAATTTGTAACATGATAGTGCCGATATTTGTAACACGTACCGATAGTACCGATATTTGTAACACGTAGTTTCCTTGATCCCGATACTCATAGGAATGGTCCCGAGTCACGGCCGTAGTATGTAGTATATTCGTTTAAGTTTGTAGTATATTCGTTTTAGTTTTGAAGTTTATTCGTTTTAGTATGTAGTATGTAGTAGGAATGGTCCCGACTCATAGGAATGGTCTCGAGTCACGGCCATAGTATGTAGTATGTAGTATATTCGTTTTAGTTTTGAAGTTTATTCATATTTGCAGATATCTAGAAATGGCTATATCTATGTATCTGCTAGACCGTTCATGGATGTACAACCGCATTCGAGATGACAGGTACGGTGTGCGAGATGAATACATCGTCGGAGTAGAACAATTCCTCCAATTCGCGAAGGCATTTCCTTAATCCATGGACGGCATGGACATTAAGTGCCCGTGTACAAAATGTCGGAACATGAAGTTTCAACCAGAATTGGATGTGATGTATCACTTATACACAAAGGATTTCCTTCCAAATTACTACCAATGGACCGCACACGGAGAGCTTGTACCTTTAGCATTCCAAGCGGAGCCTTATGTGGAGCCTTATATGGAGCCTTTTGTGGAGCCATTTATGAATGTCCACAACCGAACTGGTGTCGACAACGAGTACGTGAATATGGTCTTCGACGCTGCGTGTAATGCCCCACTCCGCACGATGCATTATGCTGAGTCGTTGACTCGAAGAGTTGCGTTGACCCGATAATGTATCGATGCAAAACGATACGAGAGTTAAGTTGTCCCGAGCAATGCATCAAACTAAGTTGATACGAAGAGTTGCCTTGCCCCGAAAGAATACATCGAGTTGAATCGATGCGAAGCGTCGCGTTGCCCCGAAGGATGAGTGCGTTGAATCGGCTCGAAGATTCTAAGAAATCGAATCGACCAAGGCGCAAGTCCGAATCGATGCAAGTATTGATTTTAGTTGGTTTCGTGTGCAGGTTATACTTTGACGAGAAAATATTAGAGGTCGATCTTTTGCAATATTTAGTAAGGGGTCTGCGAAATCAAATCGTCACCTTGCGACGGGCTACGACTTGGGCATGCTAAGGCGAATTGGGCGTATAACTCAACGAAGCACGAAGTGCTCGAATGACTAAGTCAGGAGAGTGGCCGTGCAACAAAGTTAGGGAATCGAGCCGCATCGGCTCGGCAAAACGACGAAGGCATATCGACTCAAGGTGGGAGGATTGACTTCTTTTTACTCCTTCATTCGATAAGTCAAATATATTATTGTATGCTAAGTTAACCTATCGACGCCACGGGCTTGGCCGATCGGAGATGAAATCGTAGTGTGAGTCGAACACTAAGTTAGAACAATTGAAATAAAACGTGCATCAATATGCACGAGTCGCTATGGGATATTGGATATCGCTAAGGCGAGCGCCTCGGTGCGCAAGCCGTAAGAACATGGAATAACTATACTCGGCGAGTGCCTTAGTGCACGAACCATACCGTGCCTTTGCTGCACGAGTTAGATGGCTAGAACATTGGAAGACAATAGGCGAGCGTCCTAGCGCGCAAGCCCCGAACACTGAATGCTAAGTTATAGAACATGGATATACGGTCGAAACGTACCTACGTGCACGAGATAATAAAAGATGGCTTCGTTACGAGAGAATACGGTTGTGGCATGAATGTGGCAGAACTATCGAATACCTTCGGGTCGTTCGGTTGACGAGCATTGAGTTGAGGCACGATGCCATTGAATTATTGTAACGAAGTACGAAATGTAAGAACACAGAAAGCTAACGAAAGAGATGCGAGATGATAAGTCTGAGTCTCGGACTCAAGACTATGTTTGGTTGTTTGAAGTTAATTGCTTGAATGATAAGGGCGTTGCATGGTCGATTGGAATGGGCTCGAGATAAAATATGATATCGCCGGTGCACGGGTGTTTCTCCCAAGCGGTTAAATGCCGGAGCGCCCTGGAACCGCTTTGGCCTAGGAGGGAATCGAATAATCTTTGTAGGCGCACATCCTTAAACAAGATGGGAAAAGTTGCAAATGATGGTATACAGCGGGAACGTTTCGGTTGTTGGGATGTGACCCAACTCGTGAAACGTCGGGCAGCCCGACCAAATGGAGAGAAAAGAAGGAGAGAAAAGAAAGGAACTCCTTTAGTCCATTCCGGCGCGGATACGCCAACGACCCTCATATAGTTAAAGAACGATGGGTTGAAAGTGTAGGCGCGTATGCGTCCGTATAGAGATCCTGCTTAGAGATGCACATATAACATGAAAGGGAGGATTACGGCGTATTCACCTTACGTCGGTGCAAGGGCGAGTGCGTCGACTTGGTAAGTCGTGCCACGAATCAAACACGAGATTGCTTGTTTGCTTGCCTATTTAATTCGATAATATGCTGCTATGATAACATGCTTTACGCTTTCGAAGATGCCATGAAATTGACCCTAAGGAGAACATAGCAAGATCATAAGCTAAGTTGCATGATTCAACATAAAGATTAAAATGTCGGTTTGGAAAGATGATCTTTGCTTCAGTACATGCGAGGACGAACGTACTGATCCCCCACCAGCTTCATGTAGGGTACAGGGAATGGATTGCTCGCGGCAAAGCATTGCTTGAACGTGTTAAGGCTTGGAATGCCGAAGCGCAATGAAGCGTGCTATCGCATTGACGCTCGGACTACGCAACTGGATTGATGCGGCCGAGATATAGAAGGCATGATGTATGGAACAGTGAAATCCTTTGTGGACAAGAGAGAACCTGAGTGTTGTAGCCAATCTGGCGTATATTGTTAGGCTATCGAAAGCCATTGTAATCTCAGTTTCGAATATCAATAAAGAGAATTGTTTCGTATACTCTGTTTTCCTTTCGTTGTTAATATCGAATCAAAAGATAACCATTTGAGAACTTGTCATCTTGCCTTGCACGAGCGCAACTCCAGGCTCGTGCGGCATCACGCCCCCTACGAGGACGATGATTCGGGTGATTCCGGGTCGGGGCGTGACAAATTGGTATCAGAGCTCTAGGCTCAATTTCCTCTGGACGCTCGCTTCATTACAGTTCGAAAAGTTGCCCACCACCACTTGATATCACTCTTGACTCTACTCGATGCCGTACTGGATGTTCCATACAATAAGTCTAATACAATCATGTAATTTTGCCGCATGTGTTTTGGAAATTACATGATATTTGCTAAGAAAGTCGCGAAGGATATATTACATTGAATGCAAACGAGCCGTAAAAATGTTAGTTGCTGCAAGCGCAACAAATTGTAAAGTACGATTTGAGATGTTGTCGCAATGTAACATGTTGAATGAGAAATAAAATGATGCACGAAGTGCAGCGAGTTAATGTGAATATGCGTTAAAATAAAAGTGAGAAGTGATAAGCCAATACCGAATGTGTTAAAACGGATTGTACGTTGACTTGGAAAGTCGAGAGTAATTCGTTGCACGAGGTGCGGTAAATATCGAAAATGATCGTTGCACGATGTGTAACACGTATTGGGAAAGTAAAATCATTGCACGTGGTGCAACGCATATCAAATTAATTGTTGCACGAAGTGCAAAAGAAATTAGAAATAAATCATTGTACAAAGTGAAATGAAAGTGTCGGAAATTAATCGTAGCACGATGTGCAACGCATATCGAAAGTAATATTTGTTGCACGAGGTGCGACGCATATCAAATAAATTGTTGCACGAGATGCAACATAAGGAAAGAATTGAAATCGTAAATCGATAGAACAAATCGTTCGATTGCACACTAAACTTATGTTGGCAAACGAGAACATTGATCGAGTTGCGTCGGATTTGATAGAATCAAAGTTACGGTTGTGATCAATCATGATCACTGCGGAAATCGTGAGTCGGAAGAGATCGTCGGTTTACACTAAGTATAGCGCGAGAGAAATGGCTTGAGTTTCGAGTGGTATATGCCATACCACGTAGGCGATGAATGACTCGATTTCGAGTGGCATATGGTATATCACTTGTGCGATGAATTGCGTCGACGCATTGTGACAATTGCAGAAGAATTGTCCGCAACGGACGGGGGAGTACCGAGACTCGATTGAAAATTTGTATGGCGATATGTTGATGCAAGTGTTCTTCAAAAATCGGTTGGGACGATAAGGCGAGACTTGTATCGATGAACGATACGTCTGACGAAAGTTATAAGTTGTTCGGACG
The DNA here is from genome assembly GCA_029216955.1 of Iris pallida. Taxonomy (NCBI): domain Eukaryota; kingdom Viridiplantae; phylum Streptophyta; class Magnoliopsida; order Asparagales; family Iridaceae; genus Iris; species Iris pallida. Next base: position 13,767,234 of record JANAVB010035418.1, read on the forward strand.
ACCGAGACTAGCGAAACGATTATGCCTTGACGCAATAATCGGATCGACGGGAAAGGGATACTCGAGCTTACAAATGAGCCGCACGACTTGCGATCTCAGAAGAAATGTTAGGCGAGACGAATCGAATCGCACGACTTGCGAGTTCGATAGAAATGTTAGGCGATGCGAATTGTAATCGAATCGTACGATGTGCGACTTCGGTGAAGAGTTGGTTGATGTGAGTAATCGTGCCGAAGAAATAGTTGGTTACATTACGGCGACACTCATTTGAGTACGACTGAAAACACGCAAAACTTAGAGGGCGAGATCGTATAACTCGAGGGCACGATGTTGGATAATCGGTAACTCGGTTACGCGATCAAAGTATAGTAGGATGCAGCGAATCGGAGAACGAGTGGATACATATGGAAAAGTTTGTTGCGAACTTGGATGAATACGATGCGAGTTAAGTTGACGTTGAAACGGATTCGAAGTCGACCCTGTTGCTATCGAAATTGATGTGAACTATTAAGATCGATATGCAAGGAAACGTAAGCACGATGTGAGAATACAAAATGGAATGCGCCTTGCGCTATCAAAATTTTATAAGAAACGATACGAGAATGAACGAACTTGGTTGATCGTAAATTTTGTGATTAATCAAGACGAGACTATAAGTCATCGACGATTGCTCGATGCGTATAGCATCTCGTGTGTCGACCCGCAAATAAGATAGACTCGAACTCAATGCGAGTAGATGTTTCGTAAATTGCGAAATCATCGACGGTAGTGCATGACTTGACTCGGAGGATAGTTGCGCATCAGTTGCGCCGATAGAAACGGTTTTGTCCGAAATTGGGTAGTAGCATAGAATTGTCGGAACGTGATTTGGCTCCGAAATAAGATATAGCATGGTTCGTAGTAAACTGTCCTTCGGCGATGATCCACAATTATCGAGCGTAGCTTCGGGGCAGATGACCCTAGAAGACTTGACCGCCAAATTAAATTGATTGCTGCAGACCGTAAGACGACCCATGCGATATCGCATATGAGATTGCACTGATAACGAATATAACACGGTACATGTTGACGATAAGTCTAGGCGATCGAGAATTGTTGGAACAGCTTTCGATTGAGAATGATAAGTTAGATTTTGAGTATTTATCGGATGAATACTTGAATGGTTATGTTAGTCGACGGTCGAACTAGAATTCACCAACGGACTTGGTGATTCGGATAGGCGATTGCGAGAAACGTGCTATGCACGAGAGGGAATGATAAGGTAATGGCTTACGAGTCATGTCGTTAGATTCGGATTCACCTTGCAATTGAGCTTGCGTGAATCGAAATTATGTTCGATGTTGCGAGACGGATAAGTTAGGAATTTGGCTAGTGAATTCCTACTCGTTAGGAAATTGGATGTAAGATGCATCGTAGAGACTTCGTGTCAAGGCGATCGTTGTCTTGGGCACCGTCGCCTTGATGTAAACTTTCGTGTCGGATACGATTTCAAACGCAAGGCGTTGCGGAGACTCGTTGTGATCGGATGCGCGATGGCTTGACGCGACGCTTAGAATTGATAGTCCCGATAAAACATACAAAGTGAGAAATACGACTTTTGAATCGCATCGTGTACCTTGACTTTTGCTGGCAAATCGCGTATGTATCAATATGCATATGCGCTAGAATTGTGAGAATAAGTAATAGAGCCAAGTCCGATCGAGAATACGAGATGTCAAGTTATCAAGAATAAGAGTTACATGTTAGCGTTGTTCCGATATCTTACAACTGAGCGTGGCTGAAATTCATATATTGGTGGGACGCCTAAAATATGTGTATGATTCCAAACTAAGTTGTACGATCCAAACGATAGTGAGACGAGATCGTGGAACGATCTAATAAAATCCTTGGAAATTTAGTATTGGTTTCGGTTCGGGACGAACCTTGTTTTGAGTGGTATATTCTATAATGCCCCGCTCCGCACGGTGTATTATGCTGAGTCGTTGACTCGAAGAGTTACGTTGACCCGATAATGTATCGATACAAAACGATACGAGAGTTAAGTTATCCCGAGCAATGCATCAAACTAAGTTGATGTGAAGAGTTGCCTTGCCCCGAAAGAATGTATCGAGTTGAATCGATGCGAAGCGCCGCGTTGCCCCGAAGGATGAGTGCGTTGAATCGGCTCGAAGATTCTAAGAAATCGAATCGACCAAGGCGCAAGTCCGAATCGATGCAAGTATTGATTTTAGTTGGTTTCGTGTGCAGGTTATACTTTGACGGGAAAATATTAGAGGTCGATCTTTTGCAATATTTAGTAAGGGGTCTAGGAAATCAAATCGTCGCCTTGCGATAGGCTAAGACTTGGGCATGCTAAGGCGAATTGGGCGTATAATTCAACGAAGCACGAAGTGCTCAAATGGCTAAGTCAGGAGAGTGGCTGTACAACAAAGTTAGGGAATCGAGCCGCATCGGCTCGGCGAAACGACGAAGGCATATCGACTCAAGGTGGGAGGATTGACTTCTTTTTACTCCTTCATTCGATAAGTCAAATATATCATTGTATGCTAAGTTAACCTATCGACGCCACGGGCTTGGCTGATCGGAGATGAAATCGTAGTGTGAGTCGAACACTAAGTTAGAACAATTGAAATAAAATGTGCATCAATATGCACGAGTCGCTATGGGACATTGGATATCGCTAAGGCGAGCGCCTCGGTACGTAAGCCATAAGAACATAGGATAACTATACTCGGCGAGTGCCTTAGTGCACGAACCATACCGTGCCTTTGCTGCACGAGTTAGACGGCTAGAACATTGGAAGACAATAGGCGAGCGCCCTAGCGTGCAAGCCCCGAACACTGAATGCTAAGTTATAGAACATAGATATACGGTCGAAACGTGCCTACGTGCACGAGATAATAAAAGATGGCTTCGTTACGAGAGAATATAGTTGTGGCATGAATGTGGCGGAACTGTCGAATATGACATGGTACCTCGAAAGGTGTTCAAGACCTTCGGGTCGTTCGGTTGACGAGCATTGAGTTGAGGCACGATGCCATTGAATCATTGTAACGAAGTATGAAATGTAAGAACACAGAAAGCTAATGAAAGAGATGCGAGATGATAAGTCTGAGTCTCGGACTCAAGACTATGTTTGGTTGTTTGAAGTTAATTGCTTGAATGATAAGGGCGTTGCATGGTCGATTGGAATGGGCTCGAGATAAAATGTGATATCGCCCGTGCACGGGTGTTTCCCCCAAACGGTTAAATGTCGGAGCGCCCCGAAACCGCTTTGGCCTAGGAGGGAATCGAATAATCTTTGTAGGCGCACATCCTTAAACAAGATGGAAAAAGCCGGAAATGATGGTATGTAGCGGGAACGTTTCGGTTGTTGGGATGTGACCCAACCCGTGAAACGCCGGACAGCCCGACCAAATGGAGAGAAAAGAAGGAGAGAAAAGAAAGGAACTCCTTTAGTCCATTCCGACGCTGATACGCCAACGACCCTCATATAGTTAAGGAACGATGGGTTGAAAGTGTAGGCGCGTATGCGTCCGCATAGAGATCCTGCTTAGAGATGCACATATAACATGACAGGGAAGGATTACGATGTATTTACCTTGCGTCGGTGCAAGGGCGAGTGCGTCGACTTAGTAAGTCGTGCCACGAATCAAACACAAGATTGCTTGTTTGCTTGCCTATTCAATTCGATAACATGCTGCTATGATAACATGCTTTACGCTTTCGAAGATGCCATGAAATTGACCCTAAGGAGAACATAGCAAGATTATAAGCTAAGTTGCATGATTCAACATAAAGATTAAAATTTTGGTTTGGAAAGATGATCTTTGCTTCAGTACATGCGAGGACGAACGTACTGATCCCTCACCAGCTTCATGTAGGGTGCAGGGAATGGATTGCTCGCGGCGAAGCATTGCTTGAACGTGTTAAGACTTGGAATGCCGAAGCGCATTGAAGCGTGCTATCGTATTGACGCTCGGACTACGCAACTGGATTGATGCGGCCGAGATATAGAAGGCATGATGTATGGAACGGTGAAATCCTTTGTGGGCAAGAGAGAACCTGAGTGTTGTAGCCAATCTGGCATATATTGTTAGGCTATCGAAAGCCATTATAATCTCAGTTTTGAATATCAATAAAGAGAATTGTTTCGTATACTCTGTTTTCCTTTCGTTGTTAATATCGAATCAAAAGATAACCATTTGAGAACTTGTCATCTTGCCTTGCACGAGCACAACTCCAGGCTCGTGCGGCATCATGCCCCCCACGAGGACGATGATTCGGGTGATTCTGGGTCAGGGCGTGACACTGCGGGGCCTAGTTTCGATCCATACAATCGTGACGCAGCTGAGGAGGCACCGAATGTCTATGTCGCGAAGTTTATGGAGTTGCTGGAGAATGCAAGGACGCCTTTATACCATGGCTGTGAGGACCATTCACCGTTAGAGGTGATCAGTCGGCTCTTGAGCATAAATTCTGACTTTAACATGTCACAAGAATGCTACAATATAGTGCTCGAGTTGATTACCGATATCTTGTCGGAGGGTGCCAAGTTACCGAAAGACTTCTATCGCTCTAAGAGGATGGTGAGATCTCTCTGGATGAGATACGACAAGATTGATTGCTGTCAGAACATATGCATGCTTTACTACAAAGATCACAAGGATACAGAAGTGTACGGATTCTGTGGTGCTGATCGCTACAAGCCAACTGCTGCAAGCAAGTCTAGAAGATCGACTGCTTCAATGCACTACTTGCCGTTGAGGTCCGGTTACAGAGATTATTCATGGTAAAAGAGACTGCCAAAAATATGAGTTGGCACAAGCGACAACAGACCGAAGGAGTGTTGGATCACAAATCTGATGGAGAAGCGTGGAAGCACTTCGATCGAGCATATCCTAATTTTGCTTCTGATGCGCGTAATGTAAGGTTGGGGCTCTGCTCTGATGGTTTCACCCCATTTGGTCTTTCAGGCTCCCAATATTCATGCTGGCCGGTAATTCTCACTCCGTACAACCTACCGCCATGGATGTGTATGAAAACACATTACATGTTCTTAACTATTATCATCCCCAGTCCGAACAACCCGAAGAGAAACATCGACGTGTATTTACAGCCGTTGATAGATGAGCTGAAGCAGCTATGGAAAACAGGGGCGTACACGTGTGATGCTTCGAAAAAATAAAAAATTTAGATGCGGGCAGCACTAATGTGGACAATCAACGAATTTTTGGCTTATAGAATATTATCTGGATGGAGCACTCATGGTCGGCTTTCATGTCCGTATTGCATGGACCGTACTAAGGCTTTTCTTTTAAGACACGGAGGAAAGCCATGCTTCATTGACTGTCACCGGCAGTTCTTGTCGAAAGACCATCCGTACCGTAGGAACAGAACTGCATTCCGTGCCGGAGCTATGGAGAAGGACGATCCACCACCAATATGGTCCGAAGAGGATACATGGGAGCAAGTAAAAGAAATCCTAAGTGCTATTGAAGATCCTACAACGAGCAGCCGTTGCGAGGGATTTGGCGAAGATCATAACTGGACCAAAAGGAGTATATTCTGGGATCTGCCATATTGGAACACAAATCTGATTAGACATAACCTTGACGTCATGCATATCGAGAAGAACGTGTTTGATAACATAATTAATACTGTAATTGACGTCAAGGGAAAGACAAAAGACAATCAGAAGGCTAGATTGAACTTAGCCGAAATATGCAGACGCCCTACATTGCACATGATAGACAATGGAAAGGGAAAGCTTTTGCGGCCTAAGGCAATCTACTCGCTGGACAAGGAGAACAAAGTAAGACTTTGTAGATGGATCCAGGACTTAAAATTTTTGGACGGATACGTCTCCAATCTAAGAAGATGTGTCGACATAAAAGAGGGTAAACTGACCGGAATGAAGAGCCACGATTGCCACGTATTCATGGAGAGGTTAATTCCTGTTGCATTTCGAGAATTATTACCGCCGGTAGTCTGGGATCCATTAACAGAGCTTAGCATATTCTTCAGAGATCTTTGTTCTTGTAAGTTGCTTGTCGATCGTTTAGAGAAGCAAGAGAAGGACATTGTGGTAACACTTTGCAAACTTGAGAGAGTTTTTTCTCATGTATTCTTCGACTCAATGGAGCATTTGTCGATTCATTTTATCCATGAGGCTCTTGTTGCTGGATCTGTCGGTTATCGTTGGATGTACCTGTTCGAGCGACACTTGAACCACCTCAAGAGGAAGGTGAAAAATAAGGCACGGGTGGAGGGTTCTATTTGTGAAGCATATGTCCTTGAGGAGATTTTAAACTTCTGTTCCATGTATTTTTAGCCTTATATTGCTACAAACAGAACAAGGGCTCCCAGAAATGATGACGGCTGTGAAGTTGGTATTGAGGCAAAGCTGAAAGTATTTACTGCCTACGAAAAACCATCTAGTAAAATAAAAAAAAAGATATCTAAATGACGACGAGGTTAGTGCTGCAATGTTATATGTATTGCTCAACTGCGACGAGGAAGAAGTGGACAAGCTAGAGGGGTAAGTAAAATTATTTTGCGTGCTTCATTGCTTCTGAATATAACTAATATACCTATACTTCGTTGCTTTTCAGCATGTTTAAGGATGAGGTAACGTCCAACAATCCGTACGCAACCGAGGAGGAATAGAACTGCAAATGAGACTTCATTTTTCTTTTTGGTTGAGAGCATATGTACGGACGTAGTCACAATTTACTTTTTCTGTACATTTATACTTACACATAATAATTAAGTTAGCATCGTTTATATGGTATTTAGGTTGATCGTCCGGAGGCAATCCTTGAGAATGAGTATATTAAAACTCTAGCCAAGGGGCCAATTTATCAAGTGAAGACCTGGCCAAGTTACTGCGTAAATAGTTTCAGGTTCAAGCCAACAAATGCTCGAATAAGAGACGACTTCTTGGATTTGGATTCTACGAAGAATAGTTGTTTGTGCATAAATTCTTCAAACTACAAAGACATCGACCCAGGCAATGACTTCATTGGCATCTTACGGAAGATTGTGGAACTGACATACAATTATGCTATAGAACCTTGTAAGATCGTCTTGTTCAGATGTGACTGGTTCGATCCGATCCAGGGTCGAGGTTGGAGAGTTGACAAATATGGTCTTGTTGACATAAATTATCGTCGTCGATATCAAGCTTATGAGCCGTTTGTTCTTGCAACCCAGGCTCAGCTAGTTTACTTTACCAACTATCCAAAACGAGGAGCCGAGAGATCAGATTGGTGGACAGTCTGTAAGACTAAAGCTCGGAATACCTTCAATGTCGACGAGATAGCTTATCAGGAAGACGAACTACCTCTTATTACAAATATTGTCGATGTGGACTCAACGGAAGTTCCTCATGACAAGTTTTATCAATTAGAAGAGGTAGAAGTATCAGAAGAGGAAGAGGAAGTTGATAGAAGTGAAGAGGAAGAGGAAGAGGAATCGGAACAAGATGAATTTTCAGAAGAGGATTGAATATGTTTAATTTTCAGATGTAGTATGGTTTACTTTTGTTTTTTTTCAGATGTAGTATGGTTTACTTTTGTTTTAGCGACGTTAATAAGCGACATTTTCAGATGTAGTATGGTTTACTTTTATTTTTTTTCAGATATAGTATGGTTTACGTAGCGACGTTCCCTGGCTGTAGTATGGTATACTTTTATTTTTTTAAGATGTAGTATGGTATACTTCTGTATTTTTTCAGATATAGCTCGACGTGGATCATTTGGTTCCGGTGCTGGTGGGAGTCGACGACCCCGACAGTCTCCATCTACCACTCCTACCGACTCCTCATCACCCCGCACTCCAGTATACACTAGCGGTCTAGTCGTCGGCAGTACCTCCATACCCGGCTCTAGCAGTTCGAGGCTAGGGCCTTCTTCTTCTACGCAGCTAGTGTCACGCCCCGCTCCCGTATGAGCGATCGTCCTCGGTAAGGCGTGACGCCGCACGAACCTAGATTGTGCTCGTGCAAGGCAGTTTCATAACGGCCGATTACATCGGCGGCGACGGGGTCGTCGTACAGAAGTCCCAAGCAGATACATTAAACATTGCAGCGGAATTAGAACAAGAACACAAGACATTCAAAAGAAGCTCTTTATTGATATTGAATACAAGATTACATTGTGGGCACAAGGCCAAATTACAAGTCTCTCGTGTTTACTTTTCTCTCATTTACAAGTCACTCTGCTCTCTCTCTCTCATCTCTCAATACATTTGTCGATCCAGCTGAAGCTTCGGAAGGCGATGTCCATACATTATGTCCCGTATAAGTCTTTACTCCATGCGGCCGCACGCTTCGAATTGCCAAAAAACTCCGTGCCTCGACGCATCCAAGCGAGCTCCGCGCCACGAGCTTTTACCTGTGCCTGCACATGAAACATTGTGTGGGTGTCAGTACTCAACTGTACTGGTGGAGTGAGCTCCTCGCCCACCCATACAAAACCAACACGTTTTATTTACTTTGTGCAACATAAACCCTTTTACGATTGTCTTTCTATTCTTGCCTTAGGATCAGTTTTAGGACCGACGCCTTTGCATACTTGTGTCTAAGGACCATCCCGTGCTTGCAAAACGACGTTAACTCATACTTTGCCTTAGACCCTTCTCGTGCCAATAACGTTAACCTATCAAGTCGTGTTTGCCTTATGGCCATAATCAGAGATGCAACTATACGAAAAACTCTATTTCCTTGCCTCTAGACCTATCTCGTGCTTGCATTGTCGACGCACCGACTTATACTTGTCTTTTGTGCCAAACTCTGGGACGTAACGACTCGATCGTGCCATGAACTCGATTCGTGCATCAATAACTCTGAGGCAGTGCCTCCTCGCTTAGTCTTGCCTATACTTGTGTTGTGACAACGTGGCCGTGCCTCATATTTTGAGGTCGTGCCCAGCAACTCAGCGTAACTTTACACAACTTGCCCTACGGCCCTTCTCGACTTAACTCGTAACAACTCAAGCCCAACTCATGCAACTCTATGCCAACGACTTAACACTCGACGCCATACCTCGTGCCGAAGCATGCCGCCTTCGTTGTAGCCAATTCTTAGACCCAAACATTGTGTTCTCTAACTGTATATATATTCAACTCAACTCAATCCAAAGGCACACACGCGGATTGCCGCCCGTGCCGACACATCTATATGAATGGTCACTGGCATTAACTAGCCATCGTAGACATAGCCTGGCATTCGGGACCCTTGTACCGTCGGTTGCGATCCTCGATGCAAGTCCCCGACCTACCGGTTGCCTATTACCCAGCTCGGCTATAACCTATTTCCTCCTAGGCCGAGTCGGTCCCTTGGCCCTGGGTTGCCGCTCGAAGAAACATCACCCTTGTCGACAAGTTATCCATGACCACGCGCCTACGCTAACTTCTAGACTTAACGTAAATGCATGGTCTCATCATCATCAATTAGTTCCTTGACTTTACTCTTTCCACTTTTCATACTTCATTCGCAGAGCCCAAACCAGGGTTGCCTTGGCGACTGAACCACAGTCCCGACATATTTTCTCTCGACGACTAACCATCGCTTAGACTTAACATTCTTTGAACTCAGGGAACGGCTACTACATAGCCTTCCAACTTAACTTGAACATAACGTGTTTCCTTAAGTATCAACAGACCGTGGCTAACTTTCCACTAAACCAACCGTGGCTCGTGCCTTAAACTGACTCGTATTCTACGCAACGCTATCGTCCAAGTCATACTTCATATGACGGGCCTTGGGATCGTGGGACTATTTAACTTGACAACCGCAGAATGAGCAGGACAGCACTTGGAATTGTTTGCCATTAAAATTGTTTGATTGCAAATCTTAATACAAACAGAACAGTGTTACAATATAGGACTTAGATGTAGTCCTAGGAGTACACTTTTGTTTAATCTGGGTCCTTAGTGCCAATGGAGCGAGTGGTAATGCGTTGACTCCGTTGACGGGCTGACGACGGTTATCGGTTCTCTGAAGGTGTAGATTGCTCTGGGTGCTGGAGCTTGCTGAGAGGAGGAAGACATTGAGTGTCTGTATCTGCCTCTCTGGTGGTATGTTCCTTCGTCTCTGTCTATGTGTCTAAGAAGGAAATGATTCCTCTATTTATAGCTGGGCAGGTTGGCTGCTCATGCGCGCATATGTAGGATGCGCCGGTACGTGGGGACGCCACGTAGAGATTGCTGATGGAGGTGCATGGATGATGCACCCTACTCGAGGGGTTGAATTCTTCATACTGCTGTTGTGAGCCGGCACGTAGCAGAGGAGAAGATCTTTCCTTTGTTGAAATCTTGGATGAGTTGAGTCAAAGGACACGTGTCGTTAACTCATGGCTCGGAGATCTCGGATCTGATGGAGGGATGATTTGGTGGGATGCGCCTTGGATTGGACGCATGATGAGATTTTAGCTCGTGACCTTTAGGAGTCACGAACCATTCTGGGCGCATGGCTTTTGAGGCGCATGCTGGCGACTTTTCTTCTGTCTTTCGGGATCAGAGATCAGTCTGGGGCGCATGGCTTTTGAGGCGCATGCAAAGCTTCAACTGGAGACTCTTCTTCTGTCTTTAGGGATCAGTGAAGGGTCTGAGGCGCATGGCTTTTGAGGCGCATGCGAATGGTTGGGTGGCCACGTGGCAGTAGCCGTCGGGGTAAAGTCATGATGATGCTGACGTTGTGGACGCTTCGTTTTCTGCAAAAGCTATCAACCGTTCAGACTTGGGGAGGCGTGCTGCCAACTCTGTCAGTTCAGCATTTAATGTTGGTGACATTCGATGGACAGCTGAGTGGGCACGTTGGTTGACGTTCCACTAGGCATATGGGGATGTATGGGGGCACATCCTCTGTGATGCGCTCGGTACAGGGCACATCTGTGGGAGGCGCTTGGTGTTTGAAGGGGTGTGATGCACTGTCCAGCCGGCGCATCCGACACGTCTTTAATGATGCGGCTGTTTCGCTTCTCGAGTGCCTTTAAATAGCCGTTTGGCTGAAGTCGAGGCGTCTGGTTCATCTATTTAATGTGAGTTCATTGCACGGAATTCGGAGAGCCATCCACTTGGCACGTAGGTTTGATCTGCCCGGCCTATAAATAGTGGCATGGAGAGAAGGTTTGCTTCTCATTTCCTCACGTACTTCCGACATGAACTTGGGTATTCGGGTGCACTCTGTTGACGAAGTGCTCCCGAGGGTGAAGATGAGACGCCATGTCGTTGTTGATGCTTTTGAAGGTGACTGTTACATCCAAAAGACGGAGTCGAGGCCTTCTGAGGCAGGCAGAAGGTGCCTGTTGCATCCAAAGATAGGGATGCTCGGGCCTCGTCTCCGTTGTTCCGGAAGAGCCGTAGATCGGAATGGCGGTGCTAGGCTCTCTCTTCCTTCAAAGTGGGTGTCGCCCACTCTGGTTGTGTTGAAAGCTGCTCCTTTAGCCGTATTTCGATCACGGTCTTTCTTGGTCTTTGGAGGCTCTTTCGAAGCCTCCCCTGGCCACAGATTTGCGGTGCTCTTCTCTTCCTTGGTTCCAGCCAGAGGGTTAAATGCTTTGTTTAGTTGAAGCACTTATCAGGTGAGCCTGGCTGGAAGAGCGGCACATAACTGGACTGCTGAAGGGATGCACATAACTGAGCTGGATGCACATAACTGAGCTGGATGTACATAACTGAGCTGCTGAAGAGATGGTGGGATACGCCTGGTTTGGAGGCGCATGGTATCTGCTGTGCCTAATTGGCGGCGCATGATGACTGCTGTGCCTATCTGGAGGCGCATGGTGGCCGCTGGCTGTAGACTTAGGATCTTTTCTTTGTAAAAATTCTCCTTTGTACAACCTTTTCTAAACATGTAATAGACTTTTGTATATAAATAAAAAGTCCTTCTTCGAATGTCTATACTTATTGACTTTGCTGTGAAGTATTTTGTCCGAGTTCTGGCACATGTAGTATCTGGCGCATGGGCTTTCTGGTTGTGAAATTCCATGCTTCTACAAGACCCCCTTCAAAGTTTTCAAAACTTTTGAATAAGTTTTAGAATACTTTGAATAAGAAGCATGGCGATCAGGGCGCATGATCGTTGGAGCGCATGCCTGTTCGGGCGCATGCTCTTCTCAGTTAATGCATATGATAATGCCTCGGTAACCGAAAAGATTAATGATGATCTTTTAGTTTTATCTGCTGTTATCTTCATAGGACCCGAGGCGACGGCTGAGATCACTCGTCATCGGTTCACGCGTGCGACCACGGCCTATAAATAGGTGAGAGATGGAGAGAGAGAGAGAGTTCTTCTGCTCTGTGCTTTTGCCTCCTTTAGAGTTCTTCTTCAAAACCCTAACTTCTTCTTCTCTGAGAGAATGGCTCCCAAGACTCCTCGCGGCGGTGCTAAGGGAAAGGAGCCGGCAGAGTTCGCTGACGAGGATGCTCCTGCCACCATTGCGACTCCGGCCGATGTTCGCCCCGGGGTGACGGGTGGGTGTCGACTTTTGCTATCTAATGTGCTCTAACTTTCAGCTGTCGTTGCGTATGGGCTTCTGTCCTTGATACGCTGAAGTTTTATCCTGCCGACGTGCATAGGCTCAGGCCTTTATCATGCACCGAGGTTTAGTTTGCTGACGCGCATGGGTTTTATACCCTGATGATGCGCCGAAGCCTTCACTGATGCGCATGGGCTCACGCATTGATGATGCGCCGAAGCTCCAATGCTGACGCGCATGGGTGATGCGCTGAAGCTGATGCGCATGGGTTTATACCCTGTCGATGCGTCAATCTATTCGACACCTTTTGTCTTTTTGCCTGACTTCCACTTTTGTTGTGCCAGTGTCGATGACGATCCCTTTGTTAAATGAGATCCTCCTGGATGCTTCTCTTTGCCGAATGGGAGTTGATTTTGATGAAGCGGTGATCAACCCTGCAAAGGAAGCTATCTTACAGAACCAACCCCGGGAGAGAATGCTGCAAATCCAGAACCAGATGCCACTTTTCCTCCAGAGTATGATGGAGAGTGGTAAACTGAAGTCTGCTGAATCTGAAGATGTGACTTTCTTAAAACCTGTCTTTCTGTTTGGCGACCGACTAGTCTCTTCTGAAGCGAAGATACTGAAGATCAAGGAAGACTGGTTCTTTTCTGCCAAAGGCATGGTTCTATACATGAGGCAGGTTGACCGCCAGTTGCCGCTGACGGCCTTTTATCGTTTAGCTTCGAAGAGAAGGATGAGTTGGGAACTTACTCCTTCTCAATGAGGGGCCTTGGGAGGTACCCTTTCGATCGACGCCACCTCGAACCAGCGAGATACTTTGGCTGCTTCACGAGCCGGTTCCTCGTTTAGTTACCGAGCTTTGCGTCCCGGGAGCCTCTACAGTGAGGTCCCTGTAATGCCTATAGTTCGTATTACGTATCTTGGTATACGTGTACGTATTCTTGACTCGTATTGCGTATTTTCCTGCATGGTTATTTTGGCATGTCATTTGTTATGGCTTAGCTTGGTTCGGCTTAGCTTGGTTTGGTTTGCTTGTGGGTTCATCATGAACCAAAAGAAAACCCCCACCTACCACCACCACCCTCATTTATATTTCCACCTAACTCTCTCTCTCTTCATTTTATTCTTCTTCTTCACTTCTTCTTCTCCACCATTTACTCTTCCACCTACCAGGAAAGGGAGCTAGGCAAGTGCAAACTTGCTTCATGATGGATCTCAAGTTTTATTGTTCCATTCTCTTCCTTACTTGATTTTAAGACTCTTTAGAACTTGGCCTTTGTCATTTTGATGGATAATTTCTTATAGATCTAAGTTTATAACTTTTCAGTTTTTCTTGGTTTTGATCTCTAAAACATTGTTGTTTTCGAAATTAAGTGGTTCCATGTTGTAGAGAATTTAATTCTACTAAAGTTTGGCTTTTGAAAAGTTAGATTTCGATTTATTCTGTGGAAGTTATGGCAAAAGTATTCTGGTTCGTTCCTATATTCATCTGCAGCACGAACAACATGTCGCATTAGCCGCATATTATGTTGCAAAAGGCGCATGTCGCAGTAGGCGCATGTTGCAATGAGGCGCATGTCGCAGTAGCCGCATATCATGTCGCAGAAGGCGCATGTCGCAGTAGACGCATGTTGCAATGAGACGAATGTCGCAGTAGCCGTATATCATGTCGCAGAAGGCGCATGTCGCAGTAGACGCATGTTGCAATGAGGCGTATGTCGCAGTAGCCGCATATCATGTCGCAGAAGGCGCATGTCGCAGTAGACGCATGAGAAGGCGCATGTCGCAGTAGGCGCATGTTGCAATGAGGCACATGTCGCAGTAGCCGCATATCATGTCGCAGAAGGCGCATGTCGCAGTAGGCGCATGTTGCAATGAGGTGCATGTCGCAGTAGCCGCATATCATGTCGCAGAAGACACATGTCGCAGTAGGCACATGTTGTAATGAGACGTATGTCGCGGTAGGCGCATATCATGTCGCAATTGAGCCACATGAGGCGTATGTCGCGATAGGCGCATATCATGTCACGCATGAGCTGCATTAAGGCGCATATCGCAGTAGGCGCATATGGTGTCGCAGTTGCATGCATGTCGCAGAATAGGCCGCATAATGCATATTTTGACTATTACTAACTGTTATATGTCCTAATTGGCTAAATTATTGCTCGAATTTCTCCCAACTCCCAACGTGAAAGTTGTAGATCTTTTCCTTAGCAGCAAGAATATGTCTCTAGTTATTTTATGCAAGTTTCTCTCATTCATAATATTGTAAGAATAGAACACGATAGTGGCCTGCTGTGGTGCACTCTTGACAAGTAAACTGATATGATATACCTCGACATGCTGTTACGACAGCTAGCCTGACATAACAAGTATGAAAGACTTGGATACCGTGGGTGATTGTGTTTGTACAAATAAACTTGTACTGTCTTGCATCATGTTTAGGATAGGGACCCCTAAATACCACGGTCAGGGGTACCTACTGAAATTGACTAAGGCTAATTAACTAGAATAATTCAGTAGTCATGAAGAGATTTCCAACTACAGGCAATCCCATTATCTGGGCGCATTCAGTGGACTTGTAGCCTACCGACGAGTAGGGCACATTTTCAGCACACAGTCATGTGTTGCATTCTTCCTAAATGGATATTCGACCTGGATAACCGGATGGTCTGCAGGGCTTGTGGCTGTTGGGATAATCTCATTGCATCTTGCTAGTAACTAGGCTTGTGATAATCCTAGTTAGTTAAAAGTATCAAGCCGTACTCTTGATTGGCCGTGGTTGATTGGATGTAGTTTATTCCATCTTAGTCTTATCCTGATCCTGTACAAGATTGTGACATGACATGATTATTGATACTTGCCTTAACAATAACGATCGGGGGTCCAGTTCTGTTCAGGCGAAGGGTTACAACCCCGGTCCTTGTTTGGTTTAAGGGTTGTAACCTGGCTTTCGGAGCAGTTCTGTGTCCTCTCTTCGTTTATTGTCTTAATGCAATCCCATGCCATGCTCGTCATATTTTACCTTACCATAATACCATGATTAATTATGCTGGCCTTAGCAATAATGATCAGGGGTCCAGTTCTGTTCAGGCAAAGGGTTACAACCCCGGTCCTTGTTTGGTTTAAGGGTTGTAACCTGGCTCCCGGAGCAGTTCTGTGTCCTCTCTTCGTTTATTGTCTTCACTGTACCAATAGTATTTGAGACGGGTTTCTATTCAGGTGAAGGGCTGCAACCTCGATCCTTGTTTGGTTTAAGGGTTGTGACCTGGCTACTTGAATAGTTTTCTCGTACTCAGTTTACTGTTGTTATCTCTATTATTATCAGTTCTTTATTTATTATCTCTAATATTCTATTGTGATATGCTGGTTTTAGTTCCTAAGTGAAGCCTCCTTTGTGGCACTTGCTCTTTCTGGGGTCTGACCCAGCTGGTTTTGTGTGGCCAGATATCGGAGCAGCACCAGAGGATCCACCTGTCTTCCAGCCCGATGGTGACCACCAGGCGTAACCAGGGCAACGAGTGGGTTTCTTTTGTCCTTTCACTCTATTTGTAAAATTATTCTTTTGAGGCGTTTAGCCGGCGAGCACGTGTTAGCTCGTATTGCACCTTTATTTACTGTCTGCCTACGGGCTGTAACATGATTGACAAATCCTAGGGTTGATCATGTATGACTGAAACTCTTGCTAGTCCTGACATTTTGTACGACTAGCTTCATGATCATCCGAATATGTAATGTATGGGACGCCTTACTATTGTATATTTGGTGTTCTGACATCTTGTAACTGTTATTACATTGCTTGAGATTGAGACAATAGGCTTGTTCTTGACCATAGGAGACTGATGGATTGTAGTTAAACCCTCATATATCTAGACAGCCGTGACCGTATAGTGACGTGGATTCCATTTCATTATACGTAGCTGGCTATGTCTGCCCCCGTTCTCCAGTATTCTGGTTCTGGGGCGTGACATGGTTTTAGTGGTGGCCCATGCAGGTCTTGTAATTCAAGATATGTGAGGGTTTACCGAATAGATATCTCAATCAGTATTCGCCCTTGATCTCTGCTCGTATCTTTCAAATCCCTGAGAATCTTGACCTGATCACATGCTTGTATCGTTGATCTGTCCTGGTCCTTTCTTATTATTTCCTATGTCGTCTTCTTCAGCGGCATTATTCCTGGACCTGCCGATCAGCAAGGCGGAGCACCTCCAGCAGACCAGCAGCAACCTGGAGATCAAGCCCAGCATTCAGGAGTAGCCTCCAGAGTTATGCCTACCGAAGGTGAACCACCAGTTCAGCCCGTCCAGCCTGCAGAGCCTGATGATGGCACTTTGGTGGGTCTCATCAGGTCCCTATTAGCTTCCCAGGATCGTCGCGGAGATGCCTTACACCAGGCGGTGGCAGATGCTTTGACCAGAGGAGGTCATCAGGGTAATAGTGCGGCCAACAGCTTCAAGCGCTTGAACCCTCCCTTCTTCGATACAGTGAAGATGCGATCGCTGCAGATGCATGGCTTCATGACACAGAGGTGATTCTAGAAGCAGCCAGGACTCCAGAGAACGAGAAGGTGGCCGTGGTGCGCCTGCAGCTATTGGATCTTGCTCGCAGCTGGTGGGCAGCGCAGGCCGATGGATTAGTGGCCCCTATTTTATGGACAGTATTCAGGAAGAGATTCCAGACCAAGTATTTTGATGCTGTAGCTCGGTATGATCTACAGACGAGGTTCACCAATCTGAAGCAGATGGACAGGACGGTCGATGGATATGCGACCGAGTTCTCCAGGCTTAGTCGGTTTGCTCCCACCTTAGTAGCGACCGAGTTCGATAGAGCCCAGCGATTCCAGCAGGGGCTTCACCTAGAGATTTTATTGGCGGTAGAGCAGTTTGAGCATCAGACTTTTGATGCAGTGTTGAGAGCAGCCCGGAGGCATAAATATACCTCCCAGAGAATCGTGGATAGGACCGGAGGTCGAAAGCGATCTCACGGCCAGATGAATCAGTCATCAGCACCAGCCCCGGCAGCCAGGGCTTTGACCATTGGAGCTCCGTGGCGGGCGGCCTCAGTGACGACGGTTCAGCATTCCACCCCGACGTACCCTCAGCAGCAGAAGCAGAAGCAGTCTTCCGCAGTGGGATGTTCACACTGTTGAAAGCCAGGTCATGTGGTATCGAAGTGTCGCAGAGCACAGGGTTTGTGCTTGGTTTGTGGTGCCCCGGACCACAGGGTTGGGAACTGCCCGAACAGGGGGAGTTCATCGGCCTTCTCTAGTCCTTCAGTTAGAGGACCAGCACCAATCCAGCAGCAGCAGCTGCAGTACCCGTTCCCGAGGCCATTGCCGACGCAGGCCCAGGCATTCCAGCAGCAGAGACCGCAACAGTATGCCCAAGCCCAAGCCCTGATCCAGAGCAGGCAGAGGAATTTTTAGCAGAGGGGACCCGCATCCCGAGGACATGGTCAAGTGCTGGCTTTGACCATGGAAGAAGAAGGAATAGCACCAGGTGAGGTGGTGGCAGGTACTATTCTCGTCAACACCTTTCCAGCTTCAGTATTATTTGATTCTGGTGCCTCGCATTCATTTATTCTGCACGATTTGCGACACGGGTAGGACTGGAGCCCGAGTCATTATCAGTAAGGCTCAATATACTTACTGGTAACGGAGTTGTGGGAGTAGATAGAGTATTTTCCTCGTGTTGGATCGTAGTTAGCGGTAGAGAATTCCCCGCTAGATTGATAGAGTTCCCGATGGCCGATTATGATGTGGTCTTAGGGATGGATTGGTTGAGGGACCAGTATGCTAGGATAGACTGCCACATTGGCAGGGTTATTTTTAGCATTCCAGGCGAGACGGAGTTTTCTTTCTCCCGGGGTGAAGTTGAACCTTCTCCTCCAGTGTTGCGGATGGCAGTAGCAGCAGTGCAGTTGTCTCGGATAGTCGAAGAGTTTCCAGATGTTTTCCCAGAAGAGCTTCCAGGGATGCCGCTAGAGCGAGAGATCGAGTTTACCATCGACCTGATTCCCGGAACAGCCCCAGTGTCAGAGAGAGTCTACAGGATGGTGCCGTCAGAGCTAGAGATATTGTACAAGATGATTGAAGAACTCAGAACCAAGAGATTCATTCGTGCTAGTGGATCGCCATGGGGAGCCCCGATGCTTCTTGTGAAAAAGAAGGATGGTACATCCAGATTGTGTGTTGATTATCGTACCTTGAACTCAGTGACAATCAAGAACAGATATCCTCTCCCGAGGATAGATGACTTGTTTGATCAACTCAAAGGGGCGTCAGTATTCTTGAAGATTGACTTGCGGTCAGGATACCATCAGATCAGAGTCAGAGAGCAGGACATCCCGAAGACAGCTTTTAGATCAAGATATGGGTATTGGGAGTTCCTTGTGATGCCATTTGGAGCAACCAATGCACCGGCTGTATTCATGGACCTCATGAATCGTATCTTCATGCCTTATTTGGATAAGATCGTGATTGTGTTCCTAGACGACATCCTGGTCTACAGCAAGAGTGAAGCGGAACATGAGCAGCATCTCCGAGTTGTCCTCCAGATTCTCAGAGAGCACCAGCTATATGCCAAGTTTAGTAAATGCGAGTTCTGGCTCGATCGCATTTCGTACTTGGGTCATATCATCACCCGAGGAGGAGTTGAAGTGGATCTCCAGAAGATCGTGGCCATTGAAACATGGCCGGTACCTAGCACAGTGGCAGAAATTTGCAGTTTTCTTGGCTTGGCCGGCTACTACCGGCGATTTGTTTCATACTTTGCTCGAATTTCTGCACCATTGACCCAGTTGACCCGTAAGGATGTGCAGTTTGCTTGGACAGCAGAATGCCAGGATTCTTTTGAGAGGTTGAAGCGAGGCTTGATGACGGCTCCTATTCTCACGCTTCCAGATGGAACTGGAGGATTCTCAGTGTATTGTGATGCTTCGGGCAGAGGTTTAGGATGTGTTCTGATGCAGCATGGGAAGGTAATAGCTTATGCGTCACGACAACTTCGTGATCATGAGAGAAATTACCCAATCCATGACTTGGAGCTGGCAGCAGTAGTGTTTACACTTAAGTTGTGGAGGCACTACCTATACGGAGATAGGGTGGAAATTTTCACCGACCACAAGAGCCTGAAGTATGTTTTCACCCAGAAGGATCTCAACATGCGTCAGAGGAGATGGCTAGAGCTGCTTGTGGATTATGATATCAACCTGCAGTATCACCCAGGGAAGGCCAACGTTGTTGCAGATGCATTGAGCAGGAGGGCAGGAGTTTATTTCCTGACAGCGCAACCAGAACTGTTAGCCGATCTTCAGAAGATGGGTATAGAAGTTGTCCTCCCTTCCAGTATGGCATTGATGGCCAACATACAAGTTCAGTCCACTATAGTCGAGAGGATCCGGATGGCACAGTCAGCAGATTCCAAGCTTCAGCGACTTAGAGCAGAGTGTGAGGCAGGACGAAAACCAGAGTTATGTATCCATGAAGACGGTACACTTCGACATGGTAAGCGTCTTTGTGTACCCAGTGGAGATATCAGACAGGAGATCATGGCAGAGTCCCACAGTTCGCAGTATTCCATTCATCCTGGTGGCACGAAGATGTACCGTGATATCCGCCAGCACTTTTGGTAGAATGGCATGAAGAGGGAGATAGCCCGATTTGTCTCTCGTTATTTAGTCTGCCAGCAAGTTAAGGCTGAACATCAGAGACCAGCTGGACTACTTCAACCATTGCCGATTCCCAAGTGGAAATAGGAGCATATAACCATGGACTTTGTGACTGGATTGCCTAAATCTCCGGCTGGCAGAGACGCTATTTGGGTTGTCATAGACAGGCTCACGAAGGTGGCTCACTTTCTCTCGTTCAGAGTTGGTCAGTCGACGGCTCAGCTAGCGGAGATGTATCTCCGACAGATTGTCAGGTTGCACGGTGTACCAGTCAGTATCACTTCAGACAGAGATTCAAGATTTACGTCGCACTTTTGGCATAGCTTGCAAGAAAGTTTAGGAACTCACCTCCAGTTCAGTTCAGCTTATCGTCCGCAGACAGATGGCCAGTCGGAACGTACGATCCAGACTCTTGAAGATATGTTGCGGTCATGTACACTCGACTTTGGTGGTTCGTGGGAAGATCATGTGCACCTAGTGGAGTTCTCGTACAACAACAGTTTCCAGGCCAGTATCCGGATGGCACCGTTGGAGGCGTTGTATGGTAGGAAGTGTCGATCCCCGCTAGCCTGGGATGATGTTGGAGAGAGGCGGATGCTTGGTCCGGAAATGATTGCTCAGACCGTTGAAGTGGTCAGAAAAGTCAGAGATCATCTTCGAGTTGCCCAAGATCGCCAGCGTCATTGGGCCGATTCTTATCGGCGCCCTCTTGAGTTTTCTGTCGGCGACCATGTATTCCTGAGGATTTTGCCTAACCGCGGCGTCATTCGTTTCGGCGTACGAGGAAAGCTTAGTCCTAGGTATATAGGGCCGTTCGACATTCTGGAGCGAGTAGGAGATGTATCCTATCGTCTCGCTCTTCCACCATCGCTACGTGAGGTGCATAACGTATTCCATGTATCCCAACTGCGACGGTATATCCCGGATCCGAGCCACATCCTGGATCATTCGGAATTGGTTGTTGGTACCAACCTTTCGTATGAGGAGAGGCCCGTGTCTATATTGGACCGAAGAGAGAAGACACTCAAGAACAAGACTATCAAGTTAGTCCGAGTTGCTTGGGGTCATCACTCTTTGGGTGAGTCGACGTGGGAGCGTGAGGATGATATCCGATCACGATATCCCGACCTGTTTGACTCGTAAGGTATAATGTCTTCCTTATGCCTTATGCTTTTAATTCCTTGCTTGAATAAATGACTGTATGATAGACTACTTATTATAGCTTACGATTAGTATAGCTTGTCCTTGCAATTCTAGCATCTTAATTAAATTCCGAGGACGGAATTCTTTTAAGGTGGGTAGAGTTGTAATGCCTATAGTTCGTATTACGTATTTTGGTATACGTGTACGTATTCTTGACTCGTATTGCGTATTTTCCTGCATGGTTATTTTGGCATGTCATTTGTTATGGCTTAGCTTGGTTCGGCTTAGCTTGGTTTGGTTTGCTTGTGGGTTCATCATGAACCAAAAGAAAACCCCCACCTACCACCACCACCCTCATTTATATTTCCACCTAACTCTCCCTCTCTCTTCATTTTATTCTTCTCCACCATTTACTCTTCCACCTACCAGGAAAGGGAGCTAGGCAAGTGCAAACTTGCTTCATGATGGATCTTAAGTTTTATTGTTCCATTCTCTTCCTTACTTGATTTTAAGACTCTTTAGAACTTGGCCTTTGTCATTTTGATGGATAATTTCTTGTAGATCTAAGTTTATAATTTTTCGGTTTTTCTTGGTTTTGATCTCTAAAACATTGTTGTTTTCAAAATTAAGTGGTTCCATGTTGTAGAGAATTTAATTCTACTAAAGTTTGGCTTTTAAAAAGTTAGATTTCGATTTATTTTGTGGAAGTTATGGCAAAAGTATTCTGGTTCGTTCCTATATTCATCTGCAGCACGAACAGCATGTCGCAGTAGCCGCATATCATGTCGCAGAAGGCGCATGTCGCAGTAGGCGCATGTTGCAATGAGGCGCATGTCGCAGTAGCCGTATATCATGTCGCAGAAGGCGCATGTCGCAGTAGGCACATGTTGCAATAAGGCGCATGTCGCAGTAGCCGCATATCATGTCGCAGTAGGCGCATGTTGCAATGAGGCGCATGTCGCAGTAGCCGCATATCATATCGCAGAAGGCGCATGTCGCAGTAGGCACATGTTGCAATGAGGCGCATGTCGCAGTAGCCGCATATCATGTCGCAGAAGACGCATGTCGCAGTAGGCGCATGTTGCAATGAGGCGTATGTCGCGGTAGGTGCATATCATGTCGCAGTTGAGCCACATGAGGCGTATGTCGCGATAGGCGCATATCATGTCACGTATGAGCCGTATTAAGGCGCATGTCACAGTAGGCGCATATGGTGTCGCAGTTGCATGCATGTCGCAGAATAGGCCGTATAATACATATTTTGACTATTACTAACTGTTATATGTCCTAATTGGCTGAATTATTGCTCGAATTTCTTCCAACTCCCAACGTGGAAGTTGTAGATCTTTTCCTTAGCAGCAAGAATATGTCTCTAGTTATTTTATGCAAGTTTCTCTCATTCATAATATTGTAAGAATAGAACACGATAGTGGCCCGCTGTGGCGCACTCTTGACAAGTAAACTGATATGATATATCTCGGCATACTGTTACGACAGCTAGCCTGACATGACAAGTATGAAAGACTTGGACACCGTGGGTGATTGTGTTTGTACAAATAAACTAGTACTGTCTTGCATCATGTTTAGGATAGGGACCCCTGAGTACCACGGTCAGGGGTACCTACTGAAATTGACTAAGGCTAATTAACTAGAATGATTCAGTAGTCATGAAGAGATTCCCAGCTACAGGCAATCCCGTTATCTGGGCGCATTCAGTGGACTTGTAGCCTACCGACGAGTAGGGCACATTTCCAGCACACAGTCATGTGTTGCATTCTTCCTAAATGGACATTCGACCTGGATAACCGGATGGTCTGCAGGGCTTGTGGCTGTTGGGATAATCTCATTGCATCTTGCTAGTAACTAGGCTTGTGATAACCCTAATTAGTTAAAAGTATCAAGCCGTACTCTTGATTGGCCGTGGTTGATTGGATGTAGTTTATTCCATCTTAGTCTTATCCTGATCTTGTGCAAGATTGTGACATGACATGATTATTGATACTTGCCTTAACAATAACGATCGGGGGTCCAGTTCTGTTCAGGCGAAGGGTTACAACCCCGGTCCTTGTTTGGTTTAAGGGTTGTAACCTGGCTTCCGGAGCAGTTCTGTGTCCTCTCTTCGTTTATTGTCTAAATGCAATCCCATGCCATGCTCGTCATGTTTTACCTTACCATAATACCATGATTAATTATGCTGGCCTTAGCAATAAAGATCAGGGGTCCAGTTCTGTTCAGGCGAAGGGTTACAACCCCGGTCCTTGTTTGGTTTAAGGGTTGTAACCTGGCTCCCGGAGCAGTTCTATGTCCTCTCTTCGTTTATTGTCTTCACTGTACCAATAGTATTTGAGACGGGTTTCTATTCAGGTGAAGGGCTGCAACCTCGGTCCTTGTTTGGTTTAAGGGTTGTGACCTGGCTACTTGAATAGTTTCCTCGTACTCAGTTTACTGTTGTTATCTCTATTATTATCAGTTCTTTATTTATTATCTCTAATATTCTATTGTGATATGCTGGTTTTAGTTCCTAAGTGAAGCCTCCTTTGTGGCACTTGCTCTTTCTGGGGTCTGACCCAGCTGGTTTTGTGTGGCCAGATATCGGAGCAGCACCAGAGGATCTACCTGTCTTCCAGTCCGATGGTGACCACCAGACGTAACCAGGGCAACGAGTGGGTTTCTTTTGTCCTCCCACTCTATTTGTAAAATTATTCTTTTGAGGCGTTTAGCCGGCGAGCACGTGTTAGCTCGTATTGCACCTTTATTTACTGTCTGCCTACGGGCTGTAACATGATTGACAAATCCTAGGGTTGATCATGTATGACTGAAACTCTTGCTAGTCCTGACATTTTGTACGACTAGCTTCATGATCATCCGAATATGTAATGTATGAGACGCCTTACTATTGTATATTTGGTGTTCTGACATCTTGTAACTGTTATTACATTGCTTGAGATTGAGACAATAGGCTTGTTCTTGACCATAGGAGACTGATGGATTGTAGTTAAACCCTCATATATCTAGACAGCCGTGACCGTATAGTGACGTGGATTCCATTTCATTATACGTAGCTGGCTATGTCTGCCCCCGCTCTCCAGTATTCTGGTTCTGGGGCGTGACAGTCCTGAATGACACGTTTCCTTTCAGTGTCCCGACCTTTGCAAATCGGATGCTGACAGCGAAGGTCATGTACCCGACAGGTGGCTTTAGAGTCGAAGGTTGGTGTCACTACATTCTGAGGTGGGACGAGTTGACCACCTGGGTGCTTTCAAGGTTCAAAGTTGAGCTTAAGGAGATCGGGCTGACAGCCGCTATTCGGGCTACGCAAGCAGGCGTGGATCTCAATAAGCCTACGTTCCTTGCGCTCTTGGAATTATTCAATGCCCATACTGGTAGCTTTTTCACTCCGGTGGGAGAGTTGGGGTTGGCTCTCCAGGAGATGTACGAAGTGTCTAAGCTTCCTTGGGGCTCAGAGCCGTACGAGGAATATTTTCCATCAAATGAGGAGATCCAGGTTCTGGAAGATAAGAACCCGGAGATGATGGCTGTATTCAAAAAGGTGACAAGCCACCATTATCTGATGCACCGGAAGGATAAGGGCAAGACCCAGCCTCATGTAACTGCTTGTAGGGACTATGTCTTTAAGCAGGATTTGACGGATCATTCGAGGATCCGGTTTGCGACTCCGCAGGGACTGAAGCCCGCGGAATTGACTTCTGAAATAAGTCGGCTAGATGAGAGGACCCCACGTTCGGATGAGAGCGGCAAGGATGCATATAGCTGCTTCTGGCACTGTGGGCACCGGATGTCATCTAAGGCAGTGTTGACAGCCTACTTGATGATATGGCTCCAGGATTGCGTGTTTGCAGGTGGATCTGGTGCCGTAGAGAGGGTACATCGGAATCTCATTTTGCTTGTCGTAAAGTTGGCTTTTGGGCGACCCTTAGCTCTCCTCCCCGCAATGGTGTGCAACTTGTTGCGCGGTTTGAGGTCTTTTGCTGATGATGTGATCCACGAAAAAGGTAACAATGATAACTTTCCCCGGGCCGAGCTGCCCTTTCATTATCTTATGGGATGGCTGATTTTGCATCATCCGAACGTGATGAGTCCCGGTCCGGAGTAGGATCATGTTGAAGGGGATGCCTTCATCCGCCGCTTCTATAAGAGGAAGTGGTCATACACTGGCGTCCCCGTTTGCAGGAGAGTCTTGTCCTACCTTCAGGGGTGGGAGATTGTCAAGGTTGGCCCGATCTTCAAAGATTTCGAGGCCGACCAAGATTTAGTTGACTCTGGCGAAGATGCGGTCACTTTATCGAAATAGAGTTTTTGTTGGTTGCAAAGTATCCGGCCTTCTCACCTGGTCTACCGCAACCAGAATAAGTGTTATCTGGAGCCATATCTGCCAAGTCGATTTGCTCGTTAATTTGGCTATACCCAGCTAATGTTGCGGAATCCCAGTAGCAGTCTGGGCTTCGTCGGGAGTTTGCTGGATGGAGCCCGGGGTTGGCAGTATTATAACGCTGGATGCACTAGCGTTAATTTTACTACGCCAGTCTGCAACCCTCGACCGCAGATCCTGTATCCGGCCGCCAAGCTGTATTGCATTATGAATGCTGCGTCTCCTAGTTATGACAGGGAGACTAGTTTCATCATTGGAACTCAGCTGGAGGCCACGGCGAATATGTTGATGGTAGCCCGATCATATCGTCCACCAGAATTGGCAGGATATCGGGCTGCTGCTGCAGCCCCAGTGAGAGATCCGTCCGTTGGGAAGAGGCGGGCTGACACAGAAGCTGGTTCTTCTGTATCGAAGAGGTCGAGAAAGACGTTGACTGCAACGGTTACGGAAGTGCCACTCGTAACGCCAACGGGATCAGTTCCTACTGAGGTAAGGAGTGCTTCATAATTCTGATTCATTTTGTCATTGTGGTGACTTATGCTTTTCTTCTTGCAGAGATCGTCGAAGAAGAAGTCCCGTGTTCCAAAACCGGGTACTAGTAAACCGAAGGAGGTGGCAGGTTCTTCTGATGAGCGCATTCCACCGATGATAATGTCTCCCGTAGAGGAGGGTCCCGAAGACGTTACTGCGGAGGTTTTAGCATCTCCAGTTTTTGAGGTTGCAACAAATTTCGGGAAGGTACAGTCTGCCGTGGAGGCCTTGGACGTTGAGGGTCCTCCGGACTCGAGGCATCCTGATGATGAGGTGGATTGGAGTTCGTCGCCTTTGGATGACGTTGCTCCAGAGCTGCAAGAGTCTGTTACGGGGGCAACAGATACAGTTGGGACAGAGGAGAGGGTTGATTCCCCTCCTTGCCATGATGAGGGGAGGTCGGCTATATCATTGCTGAGTCTTACCCCAGCTTCAACCGTAGAAGTTGACGCGGCTACCGATCAGGAGGCAGCGACAGATTCTGTCCCTGTAGAGGGACTTAGTGACGAGACCCGTCTGCCGATCACGATCGCTGAGGCGGGTCAAGAGACAAGTGATAATCTCCCTATTCTGCCAGGGGAGGTACCAGCTGTTGATAGGACGTTGGGGGTAGAAGAGGTGGCCGTTGACGTCGGTGGTTCCTCCGGGCTTGAGAAGGGTAAGGGTGTGGAACCCTCTGTTGCCCCTCCTACTTGGGGTACTATCTCGACGCCTGTGCGGGCTTCCTTTGTTCCTTCGGCTCCTCGGGCTAGCAGTCCAGCCCCTGTTGATGAAGAGCCTATTGATGCCGAGGTTCAAGCCTCGTAGGTTGAGGTTGGCGGATCTTCTTCCGGTCCGCTAACTGTAGTAGCTCCTCCAACTCCTGCTATGACGTCGCAGGTCCTGGCGGATGCAGACGAATATGTGAAATTCCTCGTCGAAGGGTGTATAAAATGCTGCAGAGGGGTGTATCTGCGATGATGGATGCCAACGGGAGCTTTGCGACGGCAAAAGCTCTGGCAATGCCCTGTATCAAGCTGATCCGCATTCACCAAGGCCACGACCATATGGCCGAAATTCTGGAGGCTTCGGTGATCGAGCTGGACGAGCGGCTTGCGGAACTTCAGTGCATCCAGCGAAACGACCTCTCCGTCCTGATAGATGCGGAGAAGGAGAAGCTGATTGCCGAGATCGAGTCTTCCTACCAGGCCACCGTGGGCATTTGGGAGTGCGAGGTGGCTGAGACTGAGGCTGCGGTGGAGCAGTTGTCTCAGTCCATAAAGAAGATGATGGAAATGCGAGCTGCGTTAGATGCTAACATCGCAGAGATCAACACCCAGATGCGCCGCTTTGAGGACCAACGGGCCCGACTCCAGTTAGATGCCGAACGTGTTCAGGCTGAACACGTAGCATTCAAGCAGGAGGAAGCGACTTTTACTCAGCGGACTCTTGCCTTGGCTCAGCAGCGACAACAGCTTGATGAGAAGCATGAGAGTGAAACTTCCGCTGAGGCTGTTGAATTGATGCATCAAGAAGCTGAGCGTCGAGTCCTGGCGACTGTGGAGACCCGTACAGCCGACTTAAGGCATCGAGTTAGAGAGCTCTCAGCCCACCCTGGAGAGGTTCAGGGACTGTAGCTTCTCCCTTTTTTTATGTTCTTTTGCAACCCTTGCTATGGGCTAGTGTAGTTTTGTACTTTCTCTCTTTTTTTTAGAAAATAAAGAAGTACGCAACTTTTTTGTGATGCATTCATTTTTGTTATTATGAACTTGATGATTTGTGTGGACCTATTATCTTTTGCGTACCTTGGTTTCTAGGTACAGATAATAAGTTTGAAGGAACCAACATGTTTGCTCAGAGGTGATGTGAACATGGCAATCATTGGATTCAAAATGATAGAATCTTCCTACTCATAGGTATTATGGACGTGGTAGGAATGATCCTGGGGGATACGCTGAACAACTCAGAGGTGATGTAGACGTGGAAGTTCTGCGATCAATGTACGACAACACAGGGGTTGTTTGTACGAGATGTTTACTCAGAGGTAATGTGGACGTGGTAAACATGAAGGGTAGCTTCGGCTTACGTAGCGACAGATTTCGCTTTGTAGGGTGTAGAAAAACAACTCAGAGGTGATGTGGACGTGGTTGTCTTTCTACTGAAGGATGCCATAGAACAGCTGGGTTCCGGAAGCGTATGAGTTTTGTGGAAGGAGATTATGTGTGATCCCCGATGATTGGGCCCACAGATCCCCTTTGGGGAAGCACATGTCTGAAGGATGTCAAGAATAGTACTTCTTTAGGAACTTGCCGTTGATGGGCATCATGAACAAGTCCCCATTGGGTTTGGCGAGGCGGTAAGCACCGTTTGAGTATACCGTCTCAATGATGAAAGGTCCTTCCCACTTGGGCTCGAACTTTCTTGGTGTCTTGTGAGTTAACACCATCGGCCTTCTGACTGCTAAAACCAGGTCGCCAACTTGGAAAGTCCTCTGTTTAACCTTTTTGTTGAAAGCCTGTGATATACGGGCTTGGTAGAGTTCGATACGTTGTTGAGCCAGGAGACGCTTCTCATCGAGTGCCTCCAGTTCCCACAGACGACGACGTTGATTGTCTTCTTCTGTGAGTTTGTTTGTTATTGCTACGCGGAGTGAGGGTATTTGGATCTCGAGAGGCAGTACCGCTTCGCTCCCGTAGACCAGGGAGAATGGTGTGTTGCCTGTTGGGGTCCGTACCGTTGTGCGATAGGCCCAAAGGCATTCGCCAAGCTTTTCGTCCCAGTCGCGTTTGTTGGATGATACGACTTTTTTGAACAGCCTAACGATAGTCTTGTTGAACGCCTCTGCTAACCCGTTTGCAGCCGGATTGTAGGCGGTGGATGCCACATTTTGAATGCGATTCTTATCACAGAACCTGCTAAAAATGTGGCTGATAAACTGAGGACCATTGTCATGAATGATCCGCCGGGGTACTCCGAAACGATAAATGACATGGTGTTTGATAAAGCTGACCACCCTGGAGCTCTTTACTTCCGCCAGTGGGACTGCTTCTGCCCATTTGGAGAAGTAATCGGTGATGGCCAGGATGAAGCGGTGTCCTCTTGATGAAGGAGGGGTGATTGGTCCCACAATATTCATGCCCCAGGCTTCAAAGGGCCAGGAGGCGACTGTAGGATGTAGTGGTTCAGACGGTGTATGTATGAAGTCTGCATGGAGTTGGCATGCGTGACACTTCTTAGCATATTCAACAGCGTCGGCGGCCATGGTTGGCCAGTAGTAGCCCATACGTCGCAGTCGATCCTGCAACTTAGGACCGGGTTGATGAGCTCTGCAAGTTCCGTCATGAGCTTCTTGAAGAGCTTCGGCTGCTTCTTCGTTGGACAGGCATCGAAGGAGGAGCCCGTCGAAGGAGCGTCGGTACAGCGTTTTGGTAGCTGTATCGTAGTAGAATCGAAGAGAGCGTCTTTTGACTGAGACGGCTTCCTTTGGGTCCTCTGGAAGGATTTCGTAGACAGCAAAGTCGATGAACGGGAACCTCCAGTCTCGGATATTAATACCAGTGTTCGTCGGCATGGTGTGAGCCACTCGCAAGCATAGGTTGTTTCCAGGACAAACCAAGTCTCGGCCAGTTACCGTGACATAGTGTTGAGTCCCAAAGGGCGCTGCCAATGAGGCCGCGAGGCCAGCCAGAGCGTCAGCCTCCAAGTTTTGTAGACGAGGTACGTGTTCGATGAAGAACCCGGTGAAGATTGAAATGATATTCAATGCAACTTCATGGTAAGGGATCAGATCTTCATGGCGAACCTCGTATTGCCCCCGAATCTGGTTCACGACAAGTTTTGAGTCACCGTAGGCTTCCAGATGGTCCACCCCCAGCTATTGTGCGAGTTGGAGTCCCATGATGAGTGCGTTGTACTCGACAACATTGTTGGAGCACGGCTTCGAAAGGAAGTAAGCACGCTGGATGACCAACCGATCGGGGAAGACTAAGACTACCCCCACTCCTGCGATGATTTGGCCTTTGGGGCCTGTTCTTGAAGCGCCATCGAAAAACATCCGCCAAACGGAGCTTCCTTCAGTGACGTTGGATTCTTGGACCTCATCCGGGATGTCTTCATAGAGTTTTGAGGATTCTGGGATGGGGTGTGCAGCTAAAAAGAGCGCCAGAGCTTGACCTTTAACAGCTTTTTGCAGGATAAACACCATATTATACGGTGTTAGCAAGATCGCCCATGTGGCTAGCCGGGAGTTCAATGATCCTGGCTTCGTCATGAGGACTCTGAGCGGATTGACTCGGGAAATGACATGAATTGTCTGGCCCGAGACATAATGACGAGTCTTCTGGATGGCAAACACCAAAGCCAAGCACTCCTTTTCAACGGGGTTGTACCGGTGTTCGGCCCCGATGAGCGTTCGACTGAGGTAGTAGATTGCTTGCTCATAGCCTGTATCGCTGTTTTGAGCCAGCAGAGCGCCAAAAGAATGATCCATGGCACGGACGTAAAGGAGAAATGGTTTACCGGCGACTGGTGCCACCAGGACTGGTGGGCTCGTCAAGTAGGCTTTGATGTCGTCGAAAGCCTTTTGGCACTCCTCTGTCTAGACATAAGAAACTCCCTTCTTCATGAGTTGAGTAAAGGGTTGACATTTACCGGAGAGGTTTGCTATGAACCTCCGGATGTATGCCAGACGTCCCTGTAAGCCTCGAAGTTCTCAAAGATTCTTCGGAGGGTCCATATTGAGGATGGCTTTGGTCTTCTCGGGATCAACATGAATGCCTTTTACCATGATGACAAAGCCCAAGAATTTGCCGCTGGAAACCCCCAGGAAGGATTTAGCGGGGTTCATTTTGAGTTGATGTGCCCGCATTAGATCGAAGACTGTCTTCAGATCCTGTAGGTGATCTCCTTTGAGGCGGCTCTTGACTGCGATGTCGTCAACATAGCATTCGACTGTCTTGCAAAGATGTTGACGGAAGATGGTGCTCATAGCTCGTTGGTATGTTGCACCGGCATTTTTCAAGCCGAAAGGCATCACTGTGTAGCAGAAGACACCCTTCGGAGTCCTGAATGACGTGTATTTTGCGTCATCGGGGAACATCTTGATTTGATTGTAGCCTGAATACCCGTCCATGAAGGACATGCGTTCAAAGCCACATGTGTTGTCGATCATCACATCGGTGATTGAAAGTGGGAATTCGTCCTTCGGGCAAGCAGAGTTGAGGTCCCTGAAATCGATACATACTCGTATCTTCCCATTCTCCTTGGTGACAGGTACGACGTTGGCTACCCAATCTGGGTGCTGTTCCTCGCGGATGAAGCCGCTGGTCAAGAGTTTGTCCACCTCCTGATCGATGGCATTCATGATGTCCGGACGGAAATGTCGCTGTTGTTGTTTGATAGGTTTGGCATCGGGTAAGATGTTCAACCTATGCATTACGATCTGTGGATCGAGTCCCGGCATATCTTCGTAGCTCCATGCAAAGACGTCGATATACTCTTTAGCCAGCTGGACCAGAGACTCTCGGTCTTCTCCTTCTAAGCTTTTGCTGATGAAGATGGGTTTGGAAGTAGATCCGTCCCCAAGGTCGATCTGCTCGACTTCGTCTTCGGTGGGAGGTTCACGTAACTCAAAACGAGACTCCCATTGTTCTTCTAGGCGTTGAGCCCAGGGTTCTTCTTCGAAGGGTTCCGGTGCTTGGTCTTCGCCTTCACCTTTTTGAGGTTGTGCTGACGTCATGTTAGCTGACAGCACTTTCCTGAAGACTGATCCGATACTGGTATCGGAATCCCAAGTCGACGCTTCGGATGAGTGGGAATGTTCTACGTCTTCTGCGTCTGAATTCTCTGGAGTTGATGGCGGCGTGACATAGCCTATCCCCCGTCGAGTTTTGTCGTAGTAGTCTTGCGGCTTTCCTTTGGGTGTTGGAAGCCGGAGAGGGAGACGTCGACCTTTGCCGTAGTTTAGGCTTTTATTGCTTTTTAGGTCGTAGCCCATCTTTTGGATGATGTGCTTTGCCGTATCCGTGTACTGATAGACTTGTATTCTACCGGTATCAGGTTCTGGCTCGAGTGGTGGGAGGTCTTGATGACGCTCGACCTTGCCCAAAATGATGGATCCTTCGTCTCGGCTTCGTGGAGGGGCTATGAAACAGACTCCTTGAGACGGGACTACTCGATTTACATGATGGACGGTCGTTATTTGTGTTTGCAATGACCGTAGAGCGTTATCTAATATATACATGGCATTCCAGTGCGGAAGACAAGAATAATTAAAAGACACTCTATTATTGATAAAATACGAGATCTTATCCCGTGGGATTACATTATCTAAGGAGGGTGCATCTACATCAGCAGAGATGTATTCACAAAGCTCCTCGTCTGTAAGTACTGGGGTCGGATCAGGAGAATCCACCACAGCTTTGACTTTGGGGTCTGAGAGGGTTATGTGAGCCCTCTCTGGCATCTTGGATGGCTGCGGGGGCTTGCCCTTAAGACGCACCTTCAGAGGTACCTCAACTGTGCCTCCTGTGAGTGGTGCCTTTCCCTGTAATTTTGCCACCAGGGAAGCCAATGTTTGAGGCGGCTTTCCCTTGAGGCGTATCTTCAGGGGAGCCTCAGGAGTCGGTGCTTTCCCTGATAGTTTGATGCTCATTGGAGGCACCTTCTGGGGAGGTTTGCCCTTCAGTCGGATCTTCAGGGGAGCATCGGGAGTCGTCTCAGGCTCCGTGTCCGGCTCAGTTGCCGTCTCTGCCTCATTATCAGCATCGTTGGCTTCCTCCTCGTCAAGTGGCTTGTACAAGTCGGAATCGGTGAAGTAGGCTTCAATCCCTTTGAAAGGATCGATGTCTGCGAACTCCGTCCGGATGATGCCGTTGGTGGATACATATTTCATGCATTGGTGGAGCATGGAAGGCACCACCATGTACTCATGTAGCCATGGTCGACCGAGCAGGATGTTGTAGTTGACCTCGGCATCCACCACATAGCAAGTTATCTCAGTTTTGAGGTTGCCGATGTGACACTTCAGTCGGATCTTGCCCAGCGGCTCACTTTTGCTAGCGTTGAAGCCACTGATAGTTGTGTTGGAGGGCGCCAGCCGGTACATTGGGATCCCCAGTTTTGATAGCAGCGTCTTCGGGATGATGCTGAGGGAAGACCCCGGATCGATCTGAATCCAGCTCACCTTGACCGAACCGATGTACCCTGTGTAATACAGCGGTCGGTTATGTCGGTAGTGCTTGAGCAGCATGTCTTGTTGGGTGAAAGTTATGTTTGGGATAACTTCATCCGCACAATAACAGTGCGCACAAGTAGTTGGGAGGTCTTCAGGCTGCTTGACCTGACTAAGAAAAGATTCGGCGTCCTTCAGAGCTTCGCAGAGAGCTTCTCGGGAGTCTTTGGAAAGACGCAGGAGCTCAAACAAAGACAGGCGTGCAGGAGTACTGGCCAGTTGTGCCAGTATGTCAAAGTTGTGGGGCTTGGCTAGCCCCGAAGCATTCTTCTTCCGTAGAGGTCTGTCGAAACGAGCCTCCACCTGCTTCTGTTTATTGGCTGCTGAGGGTTTAGACGGGCCTTCTTCAGGGATGGTGCCGGGAGGCACCACCTCGGTGGCAGCTTCGCCGGGCTGAGCGTTCTGTTGTGCACGTGACTGCACTGGAAGTGCCTCTTCCGTTGAAGAAGAGACCGTACGGCAAGACTTGATCTTCCTGCCTTTTGATTTGGAGGTAGAGCGTACCTCCGGTTGAGTCACCTCGGAGACGAGGTCGGGGTGAACCCAGAGGACCTCTCCTCGAGATGTGGTGAGTGGGATGAGTCCACTCGCATTATCACGGGTAGGTGGCAAGTTCACCACCTCCATTGTCGCCTTAGGGATGGGGACGACGCCATCTTGTGTGGTGGTCGGTGGCAAAGTACCGAACTGAAGCGACACCACATTGGCTGACACCGTCTTCTCTTCATAGTCGACGGAGATTACATCGGCATTGATCATGCGCTGGATGTAATTCTTGAGGACGTAGCAGTCCTTGGTCGGGTGTCCGACAAACCGATGGTAGTGATAGTACCTCGGGTTGTCCACTTTCCCGACTTCATTGGGCCACTTTGGGTCCGGGAGCTTGATCTTGTCACCCTGCTTCAGTATCTCAAAGAGTTGCAGGGTGTCTTCGTCATTGAATGAATACACCTCCTTGGTTCTCGGTGCCAGTGGAGGCTTCTGAGTAGGCACAGATGCGCCCTTCAAGGCATTAATAGTCAATGCATGTTTCCCCTTTGCTTTTCGTCCAGAATTGTTGGCTGCTGACCTTTTCCCCTTATCATCAAAGGCAGGGAAGCTGACACCCAGAAGACGTGCATTGGCCGTCTTCTTTTCTGCGGCTTCAGCTTCGATGATCAGGGAGCTCCAGTCGGGAGGGGCAGCATGTTCATGCTGCAAGAGGAGAGGAGCGCATGTTCTGGCATGCCTGGAGGTAGCCTGAAGCAGGCTTGTCGGAAGCGTTCGATGAACACCCGAACCGTTTCTTTCTCCTTCTGGCGTATTTCTATAAGGGATGCCATCGTCATGTCCTTCCCACCGTCGTAGAAGCGATCGAGGAAGAGGTGCGTCAAGTCATCGAAGGACGATATAGAATTATCGGGGAGGCTGCAGTACCAGTCATACGCCACCCCTTTTAGGGCCCCAACAAAGATGCTGGTGAGGAGCGCGTCCTCCTTTGGAAGATGCCCCATTTGCGACTGGAAATATGTCAGGTACCGACGCGGAGAGTCCTTCCCATCGTACGGCGTGAGTGTTTGTGGTTTATAAAACCACTTTGTTCCACTCGGGAGGATAAGGCTGGGGAATGCCCATCTTCTGGCGCTCCTCTTGCCTGTTTTTGGACTCGAAGCGCTCCCGCAAGTCCTTGATCATTTCGACCACATCCTCCGTGGAGCTAGGAGTCGGAAAAGGTGGTACTACCTGGAGTGGAGCGTTTGAAGGCTCCGACGTCCGGGGTGCTTCTGTGTCAGAGGGTGTCCGTTGAAGGGGTACACTCGACTCCCCATTGACTCCTGGGTCGGGACCGGTTGAAGGTGTTCTGGTCAAGGCCGACCGAATATCAAATACTGCTTGAGTCAGTGCTTGCATAGAGGCAGAGAGGGTTTTGAGTCCTCCCTCTAATGAGTCTATGTGCTGGACAATGTCTTGCGGCGGCGCATCAGACTCGGAATCACCCCCAGTCATGTATACTGTCCTGACACGGCCGGGAGTGGATGGATTGGTTGAGGCTTCGCTCTCGGCCTCACTTTCATGTGGGGGAGTCACCTCTCCTGGTGTTTCACCTTGGCCACCCCCAGCCACATTCTGGAGGTCATTCTCGACGGGCGCATCTGCAAGGGCCTGATTGCCCTCAGCTCCGTCTTGAAGGGCCTCTTCGTCTCTACCCCCAGCTGTGTCCTGGGGGACATCCTCGTTTCGAGGGGCTTCTGGGAGGCTGACTTTGCCTCGAGGATGAAGATCAGCCGCAGCTGTGCTTTGGACATCTTCGTCTTCGGAAGGAGGCTCAACAAGGGTCTGACTACCCCCAGCTTCCTCCAAGAACTTCTTCCTCGACCGAGTGCTTTCGAACACTCCAGAGGTCGAGACAGCTGCCTTGGTTTTCCTCGGCTGGCTTTTGGATAAAGACGAGGAATTGCCAGTCGCCTTCCGGAGTGATGAGAAGTTGGAGACCACGTTGCATGAAGCAACTCTTGGCTCCTCTTCTGTTGACACCTTCATCCCGAGACGATGTGGGAGGGGTGTCGATGATTGCAGCCGCTGGAAGACTGACTGCCTTGGTGGTACTGCTGCCTTGCAACAGCAGTTGATGGTGACTACCGCACAAGTATGCCCCGTGAGAGGCGCATCGTGCCTGTTGGTCGACTCTCCTGACCGGCGCTTGTGAGTGATCATGTTACGCAGGTCGTTGGACGAGAGTGCTACCTTCACACCCCCTTCAGGCGCATGGCAAGGCCAAACGTCGGGGTGGACAGGTGAGTGCTGCGCCTCCTGAGCTAATACCAAGCAGGCATCACGATCAGTAGCGGGGAAACAACAACATTTGAAGTGACTTGAATGGACCTCAAACGAACAACCAGAGGAGGCACGAGAGTTCAAGACCACTGAATTTGCCTCACTCGACTTGGTTGTGCATGCAGTAGATGCGCCCAAGTGAGATGAGGACTTTGAAGATCGGCTCGTTTTAGGTGCCGAAGCACCTGAGCCGACCTTGTACAGCTTGCCATCAGCAGCGCGCATGATTGTGAGCGCATGCTTTTGGCTTGCTGCTGGCATAGCACGTTTGTGGCGTATGGCCCATGCCGCCTTGGATTTCTTTGTACTAGCCCGCTGGGGTGCATAGTACTCAGCATCCAAATTCTCCTCGCCATTACAGCGAGTGAGTCTGTCGAAGACAGAGATTTTTTGTGGCGTATCAGAGGTGATGCGCGGGGCATTGGCCGCGCCCCTGCTCCGTCGATGCATCTTTCTCGCCTGAGAGGAAGATGGCTGGGGAACGTGGTCAACCGCACGCTTCCCCGAGAGATGCGCTGCATCAGCGGGCGCACCTTGGTTGCTGAGAACGTCAGCGGGAAGGGAGGGCTGGATTGGTGCATTCTCTTCAGTGGTGGTGCCCGAGGCGTCGACCTTGCGCACCCAGACACGGCGGGACTTCTTCGGCTTCGGCAGCCGCTTCAAAGGACTCGTACTTCCTTCAGAAATGAACTCTTTGTACGCCTGTTGATTGAGGCGCACGACCAGCATCTTGTGGGAGGAGCCCACCTTCACGTCGTCGGCCTGTGACATGACTTTCTCGGAAGAGGAGAAAGAGGTCCCCAGTAGAGTCGCCAGCTTGTTTGCCATTAAAATTGTTTGATTGCAAATCTTAATACAAACAGAACAGTGTTACAATATAGGACTTAGATGTAGTCCTAGGAGTACACTTTTGTTTAATCTGGGTCCTTAGTGCCAATGGAGCGAGTGGTAATGCGTTGACTCCGTTGACGGGCTGACGACGGTTATCGGTTCTCTGAAGGTGTAGATTGCTCTGGGTGCTGGAGCTTGCTGAGAGGAGGAAGACGTTGAGTGTCTGTATCTGCCTCTCTGGTGGTATGTTCCTTCGTCTCTGTCTGTGTGTCTAAGAAGGAAATGATTCCTCTATTTATAGCTGGGCAGGTTGGCTGCTCATGCGCGCATATGTAGGATGCGCCGGTACGTGGGGACGCCACGTGGAGATTGCTGATGGAGGCGCATGGATGATGCGCCCTACCCGAGGGGTTGAATTCTTCATACTGCTGTTGTAAGCCGGCACGTAGCAGAGGAGAAGATCTTTTCGTTGCTGAAATCTTGGATGAGTTGAGTCAAAGGACACATGTCGTCGACTCATGGCTCGGAGATCTCGGATCTGATGGGGAGATAATTTGGTGGGATGCGCATGGATTGGGCGCATGGCTTTTGAGGTGCATACAGGCGACTTTCCTTCTGTCTTTCGGGATCAGAGATCAGTCTGGGGCACATGGCTTTTGAGGCGCATGCAAAGCTTCAACTGGAGACTCTTCTTCTGTCTTTAGGGATCAGTGAAGGGTCTGAGGCGCATGGCTTTTGAGGCGCATGCGGATGGTTGGGTGGCCACGTGGCAGTAGCCGTCGGGGTAAAGTCATGATAATGGTGACGTTGTGGATGCTTCGTTTTCTGCAAAAGCTGTCAACCGTTCAGACTTGGGGAGGCGTGCTGCCAACTCTGTCAGTTCAGCATTTAATGTTGGTGACATTCGATGGACAGCTGAGTGGGCGCGTTGGTTGACGTTCCACTAGGCGTATGGGGACGTATGGGGGCGTATCCTCTGTGATGCGCTCGGTACAGGGCACATCTGTGGGAGGCGCTTGGTGTTTGAAGGGTTGTGATGCGCTGTCCAGTTGGCGCATCCGACACGTCTTTAATGATGCGGCTGTTTCGCTTCTCGAGTGCCTTTAAATAGCCGTTTGGCTGAAGTCGAGGCGTCTGGTTCATCCATTTAATGTGAGTTCATTGCACGGAATTCTGAGAGCCATCCACTTGGCGCGTGGGTTTGATCTGCCCGGCCTATAAATAGTGGCATGGAGAGAAGGTTTGCTTCTCATTCCCTCACGTACGTACTTTCGACATGAACTTGGGTATTCGGGTGCACTCTGTTGACGAAGTGCTCCCGAGGGTGAAGATGAGACGCCATGTCGTTGTTGATGCTTTTGAAGGTGACTGTTACATCCAAAAGACGGAGTCGAGGACTTCTGAGGCAGGCGGAAGGTGCCTGTTGCATCCAAAGATATGGATGCTCGGGCCTCGTCTCCGTTGTTCCAGAAGAGCCGTAGATCGGAATGGCGGTGCTAGGCTCTCTCTTCCTTCAAAGTGGGTGTCGTCCACTCTGGTTGTGTTGAAAGCTGCTCCTTTAGCCGTATTTCGATCACGGTCTTCCTTGGTCTTTGGAGGCTCTTTCGAAGCCTCCCCTGGCCACAGATTTGCGGTGCTCTTCTCTTCCTTGGTTCCAGCCAGAGGGTTAAATGCTTTGTTTAGTCGAAGCACTTATCAGGTGAGCCTGGCTGGAAGAGCGGCACATAACTGGGCTGCTGAAGGAATGCATATAACTGAGCTGGATGCACATAACTGAGCTGGATGCACATAACTGAGCTGCTGAAGAGATGGTGGGATGCGCCTGGTTTGGAGGCGCTTGGTATCTGCTGCGCCTAACTGGCGGTGCATGATGACTGCTGCGCCTATCTGGAGGCACATGGTGGCCGCTGGCTGTAAACTTAGGATCTTTCCTTTGTAGAAATTCTCCTTTGTACAACCTTTTCTAGACATGTAATAGACTTTTGTATATAAATAAAAAGTCCTTCTTCGAATGTTTATACTTATTGACTTTGCTGTGAAGTATTTTGTCCGAGTTCTGGCGCATGTAGTGTCTGGCGCATGGGCTTTCTGGTTGTGAAATTCTATGCTTCTACAGGAATGACTTAGGTCGACCGGCATAACTTTGCCTAACTTACTCAAGCCTACAACTTAACCCGAGGGACGAGCAAAGGATATGCCAAGCCTTGTGCAGTAGAATCGTGCACGCTTTATCAAGCGTTTATGCGGGCGACGCCTATGACTTAGGCTAACTCTCAGCTTTTGTACCGAAGACCAACTTTTCTTCTCCCAAGCCACGGGATGAAGGACCGAGTGTCATTTTCAAAGCACACCGTGCACCAACTCTAAGCCGACCGTGGGACATTTTTTATGTTCTAAACTCGATTCGACTTGTCGGGATTACTCCCTTTAGCTATGTGGATTCATCTCTTTTATTATTAAGCCTACTTGTGCAAGTTGAAAACATGCGATTTATTATGTGAAGGCAAAGATGAGGCAAGTTCACCGAAACTACCCCACCTGAGCGAGCGGTTGTCTTGACCGAGCGAGCCTTCGAGCAGCCGTTGCAGGGCTAAGGCCGAACACCGTCGGCGTTTCGATTCCTCCGATTGACTTTGCGGGATGGGGCACTACAACATACACCACTCAGAAAAAGTCTCATCCTCGAGACTTTCCTGAAGGCAAGCCATCCTACCATTTCTATGGCCAAGACTTAATCGTACCTAGACACGAGACTATCGCAGTCGTGCAGGTAAGCCAGTACTTATCGTATACACTCTGCCTACGCGTTTACTCGATTCGGAGCCACGCTCGCACTATTATCATTCTTTTCCTTAATACGATTTCAAATTCTCGACATCTTCCATTCCCCAAGTCTCATTTGAATTCATCGTATCGCTTGGTTGGATCGTGCACGCATTCCAAGCGTCCCCAAAATACATGCATTCAGCCAAACCGTATGATAGAGAATTCATCATTGTCACTCGAGTCGCATCGTGCACATACTCAGGCATCCCTGAAATATATGCATGTCAGCCGAATCTCGTGAGCATGGTTTTCTATTCGTGATTCACGCTATCCATCCATGCCAATCCTCAAGATCAATCTTTTGATTGCTAACACTTGAAACAGGCGTCTCGCCTAACCGCTAGGCCAATTCTTTTCGAGGCTAAGTCAATGTCAGGATTGGAATCATAGTTCCCCAACAATAATGCCAACACTGACCCCAATCCTAGGGTCAAACCATAGTCGGTAGTACGGGATTTTCTACCCAAGCTCGCGTCACTCAGATTTCTAAACATCGAGCACGATCACCTATTCGCATCAATGCATTCGTTGTGCGTATTTGAATCCATTCAAATCACCAATTCTAACCAATTCATGTATTCGATCACGAGGTCATCTAGGTCGACAAAACATTGTGCCCAATTCTCACGCGAGTCCGATTATCTACGGCGGCTCATGAATCACCATGTAACGCTCCTGCGGAATAATCATTATCATCGGGGCGTAACTCTTGTTTGAGTCTAGACTCGTTCATTCTCGATACATGGATTGAACCTATGTAATCCTCAATTTTGATTCATTAATCAAACAAAGTCATTCTCGAGTCCACCTTCGCGTCAAACCACAAGCCGAAGCAATCAGATTGCCACGCCATCCAAGTTTAATCACTTTCGCTGTATGAATCACCATATCAGCGCTCACGCGGAGTGATCGTCTCAAATCGGTGCGACGCATGTGCGAGGCTGGAGTTGCGCTCGCATAAGACAAGAATGTCGAAGTTGTGGTTATCGACGAAGCAAATCCAAACATATCATTTTTCATCCAAGCCAAGATCTAAGTTCGATAGTCCGTTTGTCATCCGTTCAAAGTGCGACTGATGCTATTGTCCGAACTGGATATGCCATAATTCCTTAATATCTAAGATCAAGTTTGATTCGCAATTCCTCGAGCTCGTTTCAAGATCGTTTTGTTCGAAACTCAAGTCATATTTCATTTGAATCAATCCGAAATCATAAGTACGATCCTCTAGGTTTTCCTCGATCAAGACATTCACTCTTTGTTCATCGTTCCGAATCGTTTTCTAACTCTCGTTGCCCATTGACAAATTGTCCGAACGACTTCTCATTCGGGACTTTCGAAGTCACGACCAACTAAGCGTGACGCGTTCTAACGCTATGCGCGATCGTATCGCCTCGCCGACGTACTCGTTATTATTTCTAATCCTCAGTCTTCGCTCGAATGATTTCCAAGAAAATCCATACACCACTCGGATTCGAGCCATCCGATCTAGCCAACAAATCACATTCGTATTACTCGCTAACTTGTCCTTCAGATTTGTTCGACGAATCTCTAGCGTAATCGCCCACGTCGCATCGACGAACTAAGTCGTTTGCACTACTCCTCAAAATCCAAACCGATCTTCCACGTACGCCTAAGCGTTAGTCTGATAGCGTTTCTATCGACAGACACTCTAAGTGTTGCTTCGTTTCCCGACCGAACGGTACTCAATATCGCTCGTGACTCATTTGCACCAAAAAGTCTCCCGTACGGACTATATTTCGAGTTTGCACGCTCAATTTCTAACGTCGACGTAGGACTATTTGGGCACGCACGCAACTTTGCTAACATTAGCATGTGTTTTCATTCAAGACAAGTTGACACCGTTCGGCACAAAGGTCGTCGCCTATCGATGCATTCGATTGAACGCTTGTACGAGCTTTTGAAAATATTTAGACTTATTGTATGGACATGCCGAGGGACATTCGAGAGAGAGCACACACTTCTTTAACAACGATGAGCTTTCAAAACTGAGACATTCGACGTGAAGTCCAAGGACGTAAAGCCGTGCTCTGATACCATTATGTCACGCCCCGCTCCCGTAGGAGCGATCGTCCTCGCTAAGGCGTGATGTCGTACGAACCTAGATTGTGCTCGTATAAGGCAGTTTCATAACGGCCGATTACATCGGCGACGACGGGGTTATCGCACGGAAGTCCCAAGCAGATACATTGAACATTGCAGCAGAATTAGAACAAGAACACAAGACATTCAAAAGAAGCTCTTTATTGATATTGAATACAAGATTACATTGTGGGCGCAAGGCCAAATTACAAGTCTCTCGTGCTCACTTTTCTCTCATTTACAAGTCACTCTGCTCTCTCTCTCTCATCTCTCAATACATTTGTCGATCCAGCGGAAGCTTCGGAAGGCGATGTCCATACATTATGTCCCGTATAAGTCTTTACTCTATGCGGCCGTACGCTTCGAATTGCCAAGAAACTCCGTGCCTCGACGCATCCAAGCGAGCTCCGTGCCACGAGCTTCTACCTGTGCCTGCACATAAAACACTGTGTGGGTGTCAGTACTCAACTGTACTGGTGGAGTGAGCTCCTCGACCACCCATACAAAACCAACACGTTTTATTTACTTTGTGCAACATACACCCTTTTACGATTGTCTTTCTATTCTTGCCTTAGGATCAGTTTTAGGACCGACGCCTTTGCATATTTGTGTCTAAGGACCATCCCGTGCTTGCAAAACGACGTTAACTCATACTTTGCGTTAGACCCTATCTCGTGCTTGCCTTACGGCCATAATCAGAGACGCAACTATACGAAAGACTCCATTTCCTTGCCTCTAGACCTATCTCGTGCTTGCATTGTCGACGCACAGACTTATACTTGTCTTTTGTGCCAAACTCTGGGATGTAACGACTCGGTCGTGCCACGAACTCGATCTGTGCATCAATAACTCTGAGGCAGCGCCTCCTCGCTTAGTCTTGCCTATACTTGTGTTGTGACAACGCGGTCGTGCCTCATATTTCGAGGTCGTGCCCAGCAACTCAGCGTAACTTTACACAACTTTCCCTACGGCCCTTCTCGACTTAACTCGCAACAACTCAAGCCCAACTCATGCAACTCTATGCCAACGACTTAACACTCGACGCCATACCTCGTGTCGAAGCACACCGCCTTCGTTGTAGCCAATTCTTAGGCCCAAACATTGTGTTCTCTAACTGCATATACATTCAACTCAACTCAATCCAAAGGCACACACGCGGATTGCCGCCCGTGTCGACACATCTATATGAATGGTCACTGGCATTAACTAGCCATCGTGGACATAGCCTGGCATTCGGGACCCTTGTACCGCCGGTTGCGATCCTCGATGCAAGTCCCCGACCTACCGGTTGCCTATTACCCAGCTCGGCTATAACCTGTTTCCTCCTAGGCCGAGTCGGTCCCTTGGCCCTGGGTTGCCGCTCGAAGAAACATCACCTTTGTCGACAAGTTATCCATGACCACGCGCCTACGCTAACTTCTAGACTTAACGTAAATGCATGGTCTCATCATCATCAATTAGTTCCTTGACTTTACTCTTTCCACTTTTCATACTTCATTCGCAGAGCCCAAACCAGGGTTGCCTCGGCGACTGAACCACAGTCCCAACATATTTCCTCTCGGCGACTAACCATCGCTTAGACTTAACATTCTTTGAACTCAGGGAACGGCTACTGCATAGCCTTCCAACTTAACTTGAACATAACGTGTTTCCTTAAGTATCAACAGACCGTGGCTAACTTTCCACTGAACCAACCGTGGCTCGTGCCTTAAACTGACTCGTGTTCTACGCAACGCTATCACCCAAGTCATACTTCATATGACGGGCCTTGGGATCGTGGGACTATTTAACTTGACAACCGCAGAATGAGCGGGACAGCACTTGGAATGACTTAGGTCGACCGGCATAACTTTGCCTAACTTACTCAAGCCTACAACTTAACCCGAGGGACGAGCAAAGGCTATGCCAAGCCTTGCGCAGTGGAATCGTGCACGCTTTATCAAGCGTTTATGCGGGCGACGCCTATGACTTAGGCTAACTCTCAGCTTTTGCACCGAAGACCAACTTTCCTTCTCCCAAGCCACGGGATGAAGGACCGAGTGTCATTTTCAAAGCACACCGTACACCAACTCTAAGCCGACCGTAGGACGTTTTTTTCCATGTTCTAAACTCGATTCGACCTGTCGGGATTACTTCCTTTAGCTATGTGGATTCATCTCTTTTATTATTAAGCCTACTTGTGCAAGTTGAAAACATGCGATTTATTATGTGAAGGCAAATATGAGACAAGTTCACCGAAACTACCCCACCTGAGCGAGCGGTCGTCTTGACCGAGCGAGCCTTCGAGCAGCCGTTGCAGGGCTAAGGCCGAACACCGTCGGCGTTTCGATTCCTCCGATTGACTTTGTGGGACGGGGCACTACAGCTAGTACCGTCGAGTATTCCAGAGGTCGACCCCACTATTGAGGAGCAGGCCGAGGCCGAGGCCCACGTCGAGGTCGAGGTCGAGGGCGATGGCGAGGCCCACGCCGAGGGCGAGGGCGAGGGCGAGGCCGAGGCCGAGGGGCAGGCTGCGGGCAGGGGCATGGGCATAGTGCAGCTCCCATTTGAGACAGATCCTCCGTGTCGCCCGGAGGGGGATCTGTGGTTAGAGATTTGGGCCTGTACTCGGACCAGGTGGTAAGTGAAATTATTGCATTTAATTAGTTTAAATTTATTATAAACTTGTTTAATAAATTTTAATTTCCATTTTATAGGTATCATCCCTCCTCTGTACACCGATCGCTGGGTACATTCCTG
The DNA here is from genome assembly GCA_029216955.1 of Iris pallida. Taxonomy (NCBI): domain Eukaryota; kingdom Viridiplantae; phylum Streptophyta; class Magnoliopsida; order Asparagales; family Iridaceae; genus Iris; species Iris pallida. The sequence continues at coordinate 13,811,971 of JANAVB010035418.1, forward strand.
CGACAGAACTACGGCGGGCACTGGATCAACTGGAGGGATGTCCCGGCCGACAGGAAGGCCTTCTGGTTTGAGCACTTTTCGGTACGTAAAAGTTTATTTCCTTTTAACATTTAGTATGTTATGTTATAACTTATGTACTTCTATGATTTTTTCAGCGGACTTACTTCTTTCCTGTCCACCGCGTCGTTGCTGTCGAGGCTATATTTTCCAGCGTCGCCAGCAAGCTCATTAGGGACGCGATCCTCGACCAAAATGATCGTGACCGCCGGGGAGAGCCTATTCAGGGTTGGATCACTGCCGCCGACTGGACGGTAATGAAGAGGAGATTCGAGGAGGAAGCCTACAAGGAAAAGTCTGCAAAGTCTAAAAGAGCGCGACAGGCGGGATCGCAGTGGTGTGGTGGATCACGGTCCATCATAGATTTCTTCACCCATATGGTACGTATCTCGCCGTATACCCATAATTAATACTTTATAGTAATATATTTCTTTCAACTTAACTGACAAATCATATAATAATTTTGTAACAGGTTGAATCAGAAGAAGACCCGAATATGGTGACCTTGTTCCTCGCCATGCACACGAAAGGAGAGCGGTTCGTAGACGACAAGGCCCGGGACACCTACGTAAGTTTTACTTAATACTAGTTCATTAATATTAATTTTTAGTTACGTAGAAAATTCATATAGATATTATTTCTAGGTCGAGTTTTAGAAGTTTTACTTAATGCTAGTGCATTAGTATTAATTTTTAGCGACCACGTGAGAATTCATATAGATATTATTTCTAGGCTGAGTTTTTGAGGCTTAGAAAGTCCGGGCCGACACGGTCAGAGGGAGCTGGTGCTAGCACTTTCCAGAAGTCTCCGGCCGCCGCAGCTCAGTCAGATGACGAGCTGTGGATGAGGGTCGTTGGTGGCATGCATAGGGGTACGTACTATGGTACGGGCTCCTATGGTGCCTTCATTGCGTCACAGGCCTCTGCGACCACCACTAGTGTGCCCGGCCCCGTACAGACAGAGGAGTCGCTCCGCCACCAGCAGAGTGTCGATGCGCAGATTGCAGCTCTGCGTGACGAGATGCTGCAGATGATGGAGGGGCCGCATACAGATGATTCTGCGCTCATCTCACGCTTCGAGAGGCTTTAGGAGACTACGGAGGCGCTGCGACAGATGATCCGCGCTATGTAGCGGTTGGTCGAGCAGATGCAGCAATTCCAGAAGATGGCTATGGAGCGACCGTCTGCTGGTACGCCGGGAGCATCGTCTACATCCGACGGTGCACGGAAGGACATGCTCGTCCACCTGTTGTCACCGGAGGAGTATCAGACGATCCTGACGTTGCGACGACAGTCATCTGGTGGCGCTCCTTCTCCAGCACCGGGTCCAGCTCCAGCTCCAGGCGATCAGTAGTTTTGTTTTTGCATTTTTGGACTGTACTATATCTTTGACTTTATATGTATTTGGGGATATTCAATTTTTTCGTTGAGGATATTGAGTTTGTACGTATTTGCGGATATTGATTTGGTTTGTTCAGGATATTATATATTGACATTGTTCGTTGCGGATAGTATTTTTTTATATTTTTTGTATATTCTGGAATGTATTGTGCGTGTTGGTGTTGAGTGTTCCACCGAGGGGGTCGGCGAACCCATAGATTGGATTCTGTATTTTGTATTTTGTATTCTGTATTTTGGCTCAGGCTCCAGCTCCATTTATATTCTGGAACCTATTTTTTTCTTAATATTTTTTAACTTAGCGACGTTTTTAGCGACGTTCATATTCGTCGCTAAATTTTAGCGACGTTAATAAATGTCGCTAAAAGCATCACTAAATGCTGACGTGGCAAAATGTGGCACCAAATCTTATGTCAGCACGTCGTCGTCAAAACGTCGCAATAGTGTCGCTAAACGGCGACCACACGAAAATGTCGCCTTTTACGTCGCTAATTAGCGTCAACGTTAAAACGTCGCAAATAACGTCGCTAATTAGCGACGTTAATAACGTCGCCAAATAACGTCGCCCTAGCGACGTTTTGCGATGTTTTCTCGTTTAGCGACACATTTTTTTCGTCATTTCCAAAACGTCGCTAAATTCACTTAGCGACGTTTTCAACGAGTTTAGCGACGTTTTGGAACGTCGCTAATCTGACAAATTTTTGTAGTGTCCAGTGTAGCCTTCTGACCAAAAGTCCATACTGTTTTTTGAACTGGATCAGATGGTATTGTTGAAGGGTTCTTTAAAAATATAAAAAATAAAAAATAAAAAACTAGTATTACACAATGCCAGACACAAATAAGTCGCATACTGGTTAGTATGTAGAATTACACATGACAGATAACTGATTACTTATTGAAAGAATTCTGGAGTATCAAAATTTTTACCTCGTAGCCCAGAAAGTACAAGCTGAACTTCATTTCTGGGAAATCCAATCTCTTGAACAACCTGGTGGATTTTTTTCAGTTTTAGGATGCATGTATAATATTCATTTCTGGAAAATCCAATCTCCGAAGGTTTGTACTGTATGCTAACAAAAGCATATAGTTCTTTAAAACCTATTTTGTATGCATACGTACTATTAATCAAGAATTCTACAATGCAGTCAAGCACACATTACAAGTTTAAAGTGAAAGAATTGATGGACATCATTGCCATTGAGATGTGAATTCTTAAAAAATAAGACAAAATGGCTTTCCTCAAACAGTGGAGGAAGAAAATTAAGATATAAAAGAGTAGAAGCTACTCCTGCGTGCAAGTTGTGGCATATGTTGCTTTCCACATTGGAAGAATATATATCAAGATGAAGTTGGCCGTGGGCTTTTCAGAGGTGTCACCATTATTACCACCCTTTGGAAACATAATTACCACTAATCCCAATTTACCAAAATTAGACTTTTGTAGACAGGGTTTATTTTCTATTGACATTCTCCACGATTATGGCTTTCAAATTCCAGCAGGTTTTGGGTTCCTTTGCAGTGACCAATTGGAATATTGAACACATACAATCAAATTAGGGGGTTTTCGAAAGAGGGCTTCACCTTGGCATTCTCTCATGTGTAGCCGCAGTCGATTCCTCAGCGAACACAACCTCGAACAGGTAGAATGTGTAGATCTCGAGCACAAATTTTTAGAAATCAAGAAATGGAACCAACTTCAAATCCCTAAAATAAATTTTTTTTACAAATTTGTAGAAATCAAAAGAGGAAAAGTTCTTTTTTTATCTATATCATCATCATAACCCAAAAAGAGAAAGAAACCCTAACAAAACCCTAAGAAATGGTACCTCATGTCCTCAATGTTGACATCATCATCGTCAAAATCTGCCTCCTCGTCCAAAACGACATCAATGGTCGATCGCGGCGTCGAAGCAGCGGAGCACGCCGTCGTGCCTCTTCTTCTTCCCACCGCACCTCTTCTTCTTTTCGAGATTGCTCTTTCTTGGTGAAGGGGAGAACGACAAGAGATGGCACGGCGGAGTGCTCCGCTTCTTCGACAACCGGAATCGGGACGGCTGGGCTCGAAGTAGAGGAGTGGGAGAAATAAAGGAAGGAAGAGAGGAAAGGACTCAGAGGAGAGGAGGAGAAATGGAGAGAGGAGTTGAGAGAGAATTTTTTCATCGGGAGAAACTTTGTTGCTTCTCTCCATAAAAAATAACCACAACCGCCAACAAATATAAACAATTTGAAAAAATTACTATAATGGCAGTCAAAAATTTTCTGCCAATTTTTTTACACATACATTAATTGACGGTTTTCATCAATCCGTCAACAAAAAAAATTGTGTTTCTTGACGGATCCTCTAAAACCGTCAACTGTTATGGTAAAAATTTGCTAATTTAACTTAAAATGCTTACTTTTTTGACGTATACCTAAAACCGTCAAGATAACCACTATTGTTGACGGTTTTTTACGACCGTCAACTTATAAACCGTCAAGAATCGTTATTTTTTTTGTAGTGGTAGAACAATTCCTCCAATTTGCAAAGGCGTTTCCTCAATCCATAGACGACATGGACATTAAGTGTCCGTGTGCAAAATGTCAGAACATGAAGTTTCAACCAGAATTGGATGTGACGTATCACTTATACACAAAGGGTTTTCTTCCGAATTACTATCAATGGACCGCACACGGAGAGCTTGTACCTTTAGAATTCTAAGCGGAGCCTTATATGGAGCTTTATGTGAATGTCCACAACCGAACTGGTGTCGACAACGAGTACGTGAACATGGACTTCGACGTTGCGGGGCCTAGTTTCGATCCATACAATCGTGACGCGGCTGAGGAGGCACCGAATGCCGATGCCGCGAAGTTCATGGAGTTGCTGGAGAATGCAAGGACTCCTTTGTACCCTGGCTGTGAGGACCATTCACCGTTAGAGGTGATCACTCGGCTCTTGAGCATAAAGTCTGACTTTAAGATGTCGCAAGAATGCTATAATAGAGTGCTCGAGTTGATTACAGATATCTTGTCGGAGGGTGCCAAATTACCGAAAGACTTCTACTGCTCTAAGAGGATGGTGAGATCCGGTGACCTCCCACTCTAGAGCTGTGGCGGCTCCAGTGCTAAAGCATTTGCCTCTCAAGAAATTCTATTTAGAGAAGTGAAATATATATATGTTTTATTTTAACAAAAATAGACATTAATTAACAAGTCAAAAAATATTGTGATGAATGCCGGACACCGTACATAAGTTTATAAAACTAAAGGTAAGTTCGTGATTAAAAAAGATTTTGTAGCCTAGATAGGTTTAGGTTGCATTTATATACTAATTATTATAATTTATAGGAAATTATAAATTTATTTAGTATTTTAATTAATCTAAGAAAAATAGGTTATGTATATGATCTAATGAGCTTGTAGGGGACCAATACATGAGCAATGACCTAGATATGATTACCCCCAACCCTTCGTAGTAGCATATAATACAATTTTTATGTTACAGGAATTTATTAGAGATTCTCTAAGATTATTTAACAATTGTTTTAGGGTAGAACAAAATATGGATGGGTTTTTGGTAATTAATGTAGGAGCTTACGACCATAATATAGCCCTAAGTATTTATCATAGGTTTAGAATATCATTTTATATTTTCTAGAAATTTTTCCTGGTTTTATTTAGTAAATTTTTAGAGTTATTTTAATTAAAAAATAATTAATAATTAATTTGTGAATTAATAAAACAACTTCTTCCTAATTAAATAAAAACTCTAATTCCTAACCGCACCCTGGTGCCCATGCTTCAGCTACTGTCAGCATACAAGTGGGCCCCAACGGTCTTTGGGTAGCGCGTGGGTGCGCTACACCCACATGGTCCCCTATTCTGGAGCCGTCTCGGGCTCGAACTCCTAAACCGAGCCGGACTCCACTTTAGCCGTCCGATTGGGACCATGTAGGATCTTACCATTTACTCCCGTAGCCATCTAGACCTGGAGCAAAACCTATATATAGGTTATTTACTTAGGGTTTCAAAATTAATTCTTTGAGAAGCTTTTTATGGAGAGTTTTGAGAGAAATTTTAAAGGAGTTCTTCAACTTCGCGGAGAGATTATTAGCAGTTGTAGACTCCGTTTTGTGTCCAGTTTGTATTGATGTACTCATATCGAGATAAGGTTTTTGAATATATAGATTAATAACTTTAATTATAAGTATGACTACCGAACTGTAGTACATAATCATCTTCAAAGGTTGCATATGCCACATGAATATTTTGTATGAATTAATTAGTGTCAAATTGTCTATAAAATAAATATTGTTCATTGTTTTCGTAATTTCGGGAGTTCCTGAAAATGAAAACACGATCCAATGATTTTTTTTAGAATACTTGTACAATGAATCTTAACATAGTTTAATTTCAATATTAATGGTCTATGTTCCTATATTCAATAATTCGTAAAGTAAGAAATAGCTACATGATGATGCACAACAATTAACTATCTTACAAACGATTTATTCAAGTGCTACGTCATCATGCACACAACCCTAAAATTTATGACGTTTGACCAATCGGTCAACGGTTTGCCTCGTTGTGTGTGCCACTGATTTTAGGAATCCAAACCTTGATCTAATTGACTTATAATTCAAAAATAGATAATAAAATATAATTCAATAAAAATAAAATAAGTTTTAGGATAATTATATAATTAAATAATTATTATCTTAGTAAAATAAATAAGATTAGGAGTGGTTATCTTGTACGTAATTTTGAAACTATTGTCTAACTTGTTCGAAGAATCGAAGGACATCTTTGGGGTGATGTTGTGGCCTTTGATTACCATTAGACCGAGGGTGATGTTGTGGCCTTGATTACTAGTAGACCGGATTTGTGTTCGTCTTGAGTTGTGACAGTACTTACCATCAGGCAATTACTACCATAACACTCTTCTTACCCTTTTTATATATATAATACATGTTTCTCTTGTTACTATGATATTGTTAGTCACCTTAGTACCATGTTAGTCTATACTAGTGCACGAGAGGTAGTTTCGTTCTTTCAATTCATGTATCTATTTGTTGTCATGATTACTTGTATTTTCAGGTTTGACCCTGAGAGTTAGAGGGTCCTATTCAAAAACTAATTAAAGGTAAGACCCTATTTTACATAAACATAAAAATTAATCTTTTTCATATATTAATGACACAAGTTTAATTTAGTTGTCACAAAGAAAAATGACACATGCATATAAGTAAAAAAAAAAGTATCTCTTAACTTCCATGTCTAATAAAAATTGTATTGATTCAATGACTATAAATCCTAAATATTAGAAAAATATTACTCAAATTTGTAAAAAAATTATAAACTCATTTGCAGAAGAAGCATGTTAGCAAAGATAATACGAATTCATGTTGATCAAAATGTTTGATATACATACTAACATAAAATTTTTGTTGTAGTCCAGACTGGATTTGGTAGCAACATATTTGTGGAGTCCAAATCTGATTAAATAATTGATTTAATTAGATTTGGAAGTTCATAAATGGTGTTAGGCTATTTTAGATATAATATGATTCTTATTTAGAATTTTTCTATTATGATCTAAAGCATGATTTATTGGCTATTTTAGGTGTAATAGGATTATTCTTAGGCTTTACTATTTAGGAAATCCTATTATGAGCTAGAATATGATTATTATTATTTTCCATCCTATATGTATATGGGTTGAGGGTGGAGGCACAAAGAATATAGCACAAAAAGTTGAGATTCATGGTGCTCGTCCACAGAAGATCTAAGAAAAAGTCCCTACTTTGCTTTTAGGGCTTCGACATACATGACAGAAGGAAAGATGAGATCTGATCGATGAGCCGTCAACTTTGGAGATTGCTACGGTTGGTGAGTGATTTTATTGTAATCTATGTCGTTTCTTCTTGAGTGTGGTGAGGGGGTTGAAACTATTAGGACAAAGAGTTCCAACATTATTTTTTTGTCAATCTTGAAATTTTATTTGAGTTATACATATTGGAATTTGTCCAGGTGACGTGTGACTGCCATATACTTGTCTTTATCTGTGCTTGATGTTCGTTAGACAGGAGTTCATTATTTTAAGTCAGTTAACCAAAGTTTTGATGTGACAATGTCTCAAACACGGTATCAGAGCGCTTGTAGGGCATGTTTGATTCATAACAATTTTTTGATGTGAAAACAGTGTGGTTTGAACTATCTTTTATTTTTCAAAAACTTGTGTTTTACATTCTATGATTATGTTAAAAAAATATACTCGGTGATTTCTTACAAGTTCCAACCTAGTATTTCTTTTCTGCAAAGGCTAAAGGTTTCTGTCATGTAAAAGCTATTTTAGCAAAACAAATTCAAATAATACGCATCAAAATTAAATAATTTAAAACCATAGTTTCTTTTTATTTCCAAAGAACTTGTGTTTTACTTGCTAACTAAGATTTTGTTCAACAATATATCGAGTTATTTTTTGGAACCTCGTATTTTGTTTTCAGGTAGACTAGAGGTTTCTGTGTAAAAGCTATTTTTACAAAATATTACTATATAAGTATGTCTCCATATTGTTAATCAGATTATTCATTCAAATTTTATTTTGGATAGAATGCATCTTACTCCCACATTTCACAAAGTTGAAAAAATGCTACATATAAAAAAGAGAGATAAATTTATTATAAGAAAAAACCATGTACCTCTTGCATGCAAACCAAGCACTCTACCATTTGAACTACGTTACCACTCTCTTGTTTAGTTATTCATTATAAAAAAAATTATAAGAACTCCCAAAACTAATTAGCTCTATATCAGGGGCCATGTTCGATCCCTCCTGATGAACAACATCAGGGTCGCGACATGTGAGATATGAATTGGCTACAATACCGTAAGTGTTAGACTAAGGGAGATCTAGGGCTTACGAAAAGAAATCCAAAAATGACAAGTTTTATTAGACTTAAAGACCAACTATGCATATTTTGAGAGTTACGTGACATAATATCTACTCTTACTGATGTCGAAGTAATTATAGAGAACATAAAGACAAAACATTTAAAACAGTATGACAATACCCTACCATTCTGATCCATCTTGATACCAGAACGGTAACTCCGCATTTGTTTTGTCATGAGATATGCATACAAGTTACCATACACCTTTCTATCATGCAATAACTTCAGGTAATGTTTACCTTTACATCTATAATTAATGGTACAAACTTATAACCACCTATTGCTATTCCAAACGACGACTCTTCAGTTAAGAGGTCATGCAACATTTGATCAAGATGTTCTTCCTTACATTCTTTTTGGGAGAAAATTTTATCATTGAGTTTAAAATATCAAGATGATTCCAAAAAGTTCTTATTTCGTTCCAACTGGATACAAGAATAATGGAGAAGCAAGAGTATACAATTGTAACAGAGATGAATCTTTATCTAAAAGAGTTCACTTAGGGTGTGTTTGGTAATACTGAAGTGGGCTATGGATTTCACTGTTCATTGGAAGTGGGCCATTGAATTCAAGTTCCGGTGTTTGGTTTGCGGGAATGTGGGAGTGGAATTTGGTAAGTGCAGTTCCTGAAATCCATGGGACCCACCTCCAAATCCGGAAAACAACTTCCTCTTTTTTGTTGAGGATGTGGGTTGGAAAATGAAAAAGGTAGAAGTAAGTAATTAATTAATATATATAGTACTTAGTTAATCACAAATATTTACTAACTAATTAAATAATTAAATAATTATAATTATAATTATAATTATAATTATAATTCTAATTCTAATTCTAATTATTATATACCGATTTCTCTTTATATAATATCGAATTATAATAATAATAATAAATTATTTAATAAAAATGACATTGAATAATAATAATAATAATAATAATAATAATAATAATAATAATAATAATAATAATAATAATAATAATTTTAAGATTACCAAAATGATATTGAATAATAATAATAATAATAATAATAATAATAATAATAATAATAATAATAATAATACCAAAATATTTTTATTATTATTATTATTTTGTAATTAAAATTAAAATGACCGGTATTATTGTTATTATTTTTTAACTAAATTAATTATCATAATTTTTATTATTATAACATATTGTTTTACTTTCCAGTTTCCTATCTCAATCAAACACATTCCTCTGATTTTTCACTTCTCACTTCTCACTTCCTATCTCAACCAAACACATTTTTTCCCTATTGGGGGACAAGAAAATACATGGATTCCTATCCCACTTTCGCCTTTGAAAGTCCAAATCCATATTTTCCAACACTTACGGTTTACCAAACAGGCCCTTAAAGGAAGAACAAAGAGGAGAGGAACACACCTAAAAAAAACATTTTCATTCACAACTCTTATATATATATATATATATATATATATATATATATATATATATATATATATATATATATATATATATATATAGAGAGAGAGAGAGAGAGAGAGAGAGAGAGAGAATAATAATGGGATGATTTTATTGATAGGCTATTGCCACTACTTATAGAGGGTCCTGTAGGAACCCTAGAGGGGGGTGAATAGGGTCAAGCTAACTAATCAAGCACTTAGCACAAGCTAATTGGCAATTTAAAAATATAAGTGCAAGAGAAGAAGCAAACACAATACCGACACCCGATATATCCTGGTATCCTCCTAAGAGGCAGTCCAGTCCCGGAACTCTCTCCGACTTTAATCCACTATTTGAGCAAATAGTTACACACGAGTTTGGATCCGAAGAACTCGTCAACTTCTTACACAAGAGCTTTAATCCGAAGGGCTCTCCGACTTCAACCGAGAGTTTGGATACGAAGACTCCCCAACTTCAACCGAGAGTTTGGATACGAAGACTCTCCAACTTCAACCTTTCACAATAGGTTTTGATCTCCTTATACAATAGGATGAAGATCTCACTTTTCAACTCAATAACTCTAACACAATTTGTGAATGGCAAATGAAAGCTTTGTAGAGTTGTTTGTGGATAGGCTTTGGTGGTTTAGAAATTTTTAGGCTCAAAGCATCAACCTTGAATGAAGGGGTTCAAGGCTATTTATAACCAAAGCTTGAAAAGAAGCCAAAGGCAACTTTTCAGCCACGAACCGGCAAACCGTCGGTATGATCCGGCATACCGGCGGTATACCGGTCTGGGATTACAACGGCTAAAAATATAGCCGTTGGGATCATTAATGGCTGGAAATCCGACCGTTGGAATTTCAACATTTCGGAAGCGGTATACCGTCGGTATGGACCGGTATGCCGTCGGTATGCCGATTTTGTAAACAGAAACTTTCTGTGAACAAAAACCGGTATACCGTCGGTATACGCCAGTATACCGTCGGTATGTCGTTTTCCACCAAAAGTGATCCTGGGCTTATTTCTGCCCTAGCTTTCGATTTTGCCATCCATTTCTTATATTTACAATAATTCCTAAGACTCATTACAGACTCCAGATAAACTTAGGCAGGTGCAGGCTTCTTCAGAGTCTTGAAATGATGATGGCATGGCTTGGCTTCTTCCTTTGATAGGTGCTGGCTTTTTCCCTTGGCGGCAGCTGTCCAAAGATATCTAGTTTATAGAAACTGAATACCTTTCGGGGGCTTCGCCCCCGAACCCCCGACGAGGGGCGCTGCCCCCTCGACCCCCGTCCGCTGACCGGGCAGCGGAACCCCCGGTGCGTGGCTCCAGAGATGTCGTCGGGTGGTTCAGAAAAATTTTGTGGGATCCATCGTCTTTGGCCCACCATGATTTCTTCATTGCATTGCATATGTCCACATTGATCTTGCTAATTGCTTTTCTGCAAATACATGTTAGACGAACAAAGCAATATACATGTAGCAAGAATGATAAGATAAAAGCACAGTAGGACTATGCGAAGTTTAAGTATCAATGCTATAGTGATAGCATAAATATTAGTGATATCATAATGTTAAACTTAATTGAATAACCATAATCAAAACATAGTTCTGATTTTGGCAACCCGATTAAATTTAAGATAGATAAGCTCATATCACTAATATGTAAACCAATAGGCACATATCACCAAAGATATAAGTATAAGTAGAAATGCTATAGCGATAGTATGAAGATTAGTGATAATGAAATGCTAAACTTAACATATTAACCATATTCAAAAATATGATACAATCATTGGGCTAACAATCTTCCCCTTTTTTATTATGGCAAATCGGTTAAGTTTAGTATGGACACAATGGATGCATGTATCACTAATATACAAAAGACATAAGCAATATCACTAATAGCATACTACTTGGATTACTTATAAAAGCATACTTAAACTTACTTCTCCCCCTTTGACATGATCAAAAATAGGCTCCCCCGTACTAAGAGATAAAATGAAATCAATCTCAAGCATAGAAATCAGAGCATGGGGAACTTATAGACAATCATGATCAAGATGTACTAAAAAACAATGGGAGAAGTGTGTAAAGACAAGTGTATAAAACTACATACCAAATGTAGAGTATTAAATAGAAAATTGCTTGTCAAAACACAATATGGTTGGTAAAACTAAAAGTATTTGAAAAACAAGAAATAAGTAGTTTACCAACTTAAAATCCAAGGAATAAATCCAAAACACGATAGGATATGAAAAATTGCTCCAGTTTCGGAAGAGGACTATGAAATAAAGGATTTCAAACAAAAGCCATGAGGAATAGATAATTGCAACTAATAGATACCAATTGAGATATGAAATTAAAAAAAAACTTGATACCAATTGAAAAGATGTAAACTTGAAACATTGATCAAAGAAACCATTAATAATCATAATTGTCCACAAATATGTAGTGGAACAAAATAAAAGAATGATCAATGTAAAATATTGCAATTGATATAAAGTAATCTTATTATTTGCAAGATCTATATGCTTATCCAAGTTCATGCATTTGAACTCAATTACCTTATCATGCTATATGAATACCCTTAAGATAAACATGAAGGTAAAGGAGAAAAATACTTGAGAAGGAGAAATTCAGTCGACTTGAATGCTCTCCCTCAAAGTACTACCAAAGTAGATAAAAATCATGAATTTTGGATAAGTCCTCAACAAGGAAAGCCAGATCAATTAAGCATGAAAGAAAAGCCAAATCAACGAAAGCATAATATTCATCAAGATAAGATCTGAAAGTTAATATTAGCAAGATGACATATTCAAACCATATGAAAGAGAGAGATAAGATAATAAGGACAATTACATACACTCTCATAAACCCTTCAAAATAAAAATATCATGATCTCAATCAATAAGATATGAAATAGAAGAAAATATGGGTCCATGATGAACTAGGTATACGACATATTAAAGGGTATAAATAAATAGAATCAATTGATTTGCTCCCCCTCAAAATATGCGTATCTAGTTCCAAAGCACTTATAGCATAAAATAGATAAATACAAGATCTAGGGGTAAATCAACTATGGATTTCTCCCCCTTGCTCGATGCATATAAGGCTACAATATCGTCAAAAGACGAATAATATCATCTTTAGTCAAGAAGAGATATACAAGTAATAGCCACTAAAGATGAAGGATCAAAAGAATATTCGAATTAAGCACGTATAATCAAAAGATGACATACATTAGTCTATATAGAAGGATCTCATATTTAAATATGATAGATCAATGTATGTTATCCTTTGAGAAAATGTAATCATGAAAAAGAATAAAGTCAATTAAGAACAATCATGATGATAGACAGAATATAGCCAAAAATAAAATAAAAATAAAACTCAAACATCATGTCCATGATTATCTAATTAAAAAAGAATCAACCAATTTATTACTTTGCATGGACTAGGTATGTTGTACCACATATTTATCCAACAACGGATAAATCCAAACCTTGCTAATGGAAAATTAATAACCCATATAGTTCAAATAGCAGAGGTCATATGTGATAAACAATGAGTAGTCAAAGTAGAGTAATAAATTAACTTGATAATCTCATAACTAGATAATTTAAGACTACTTAATCATTAGGATCATTCATAAAGTAAACAATGAATAAACATGATCCAATGATAAATCTTATCAAGAAAAAAATTAAAATCCATATTTATAAAGAATCTTACAGAACAATGAAGAATATGGAAAAGAGTCAATCTAAAAAAGATCACACATTCAATCTAAAGAGATGTAATGATAATACGATAAAATCATGACTCAAAAAGTGAGAGAAATTTAAGAGAGACTTGCTAATGACTAGTATAGAAGAAAGTTAAGCAAGGAATCACAAACCTCTAAGGGAAAACAAGATCTAATAAAGAATTTGTAAAACTAGTTTTAGAGATCAAGCATATCAAAAATCTTGTTTTTGTAAACTAGCATATCATATATAGATTGAGGTATAGGAATATAGCTAGATGTGTGAAAGTGAGCCAAAATTATATAGCTTAATAATATATCACAAATAAACAAACTATATAATCCAAATAAGATTAATGAGGGAAGCCATTAACAAGATAAATGTGCTCATTAAATCTTAAATCATAACACTAAAAATACTTGCTCAAGCATAGAGTTCACAAAGAGGGCAATACATTTTGAATGAACAAAATAATTTATTAGACTCTTTACTAAGCAAGGATAAGAGCATAAGATGACAAGTAAATGAATTGTTCTCTTATCAAGAATAGGCCAAAAGAGATATTCATGAAAACATAATAAAATAAATCTCTTTGCCAAGTATTGAGATTAATCCAAGATAATGAATTAATAGATCGATCTAGAGAATGCAAAATATTATAGCCATTATGCAATAAGTGTATTCTCTAGAAATGAAAAATCTCAACACAAAAGCTCAAACCATATTAGCTAAAGTCATAAGAAATATGATGTATTAATTACATGTGTTCTCATGAGCTACAAAAATCATTGGGCAACAATAATTCAAAAAGAAGTATAAATCCAAAGAATGAGCAAAGAAAGATCATGAAAGCTAAATGCTAAAGATAACAAGAAGTACATCTTTCAAAGAGCTTTCATAGTGCACCATAGTAAAATATAAAGATATAAACTAGAAAAAGTGCACTAATTAAGGAGGTAAATTTAACAAGCAAGGTAAAGCACAAAATCATGTGATCCTTAAAAACACTTCCATAAATAGTCATGAACAAGACGTTAATAAATATTTCCTCTCAACATCCTAACTTAAAGGAATAAAACAAATAAATTATCAAAAGTTAGGAATCATTTATATATATGAAACTATATATATCACGAATAGGCATATATGAAAAGATCAAAAATCAATTAAGAACATGTATCCATAATGCCAACCAAAAAGTCAAGAAGATATCATCAAACGAAGACTTTAAGGAAGAAGTTGATTGATTCAAGAAGAACAAATCTGGTCAAAGGAATCAATAGCTAAGGTATGAGATAAGCACAAGTTTGAAGGTAACAAGTATATTTAAATACTCTTCAAGTCAATATAAAACTTTCGCTTAACTCATATGCCCAAATAAAGATATTTATACAAAAAAATATCAACATAAGAAATACATGATCTACATGTAAATGGAAATTTTAATGAATATAGTCATGTATTCTTAATGAATGTTTGAAAAACTATCACAAATTTAAAGCACATATAAATAAGCTTTATTAGGCAAAAACATAATTGATTCATAAGAGGTTTAATCAAAAAAAATATGAGAATCAATAATGAATATATTATGTAAGCACAAGGTTAAAATGGAAGTATAAGTGTATACTTATCAAGTGATAACAAGCTTGTGCTAAACATATATATTCACAAATACCGATTTAAAATAAATAATACATATTAAGAAGAAATCGGTAAGAAGTAACTATTTCAATAACTTAAAAGACGGAGAGTTAAAATCATATTAACTCAAATCAAAATCAAGCTCCTATGGACTAGAGTGATATGCATGCTTTATAAATAAAGATTAAGAATAGCGAGCATGCATGTATAAATGTGTCACACTTAATAGAAAATGAGTGATAAACTACATAGTGTGAACTAAACATTTAAGCCGAGTAACTAGTCATGCGGATAAAAGAATTAATAAGAAAATTAACTAAGCATGCTAGTATTAAATCTCACATTGATTTATATAAAGGATAACTAAAAGATATCAATGTGAGCGAGTAGCAAGACATCAAGTAAAACATGCTAGATTCTATAAATATAAATAATTTAAAGAGAATCGCTTAGCATGTTACCAAAGTGGCTCTAGTGGCCATGCTTGTGTTGGTACAATTGCTTGGAAGATGACCTTTGAGCTTTGCAACCACCAACACGCTCATCGGTGCTATGTCCCGATACAAGAAGCTTCACCTACAACATTAGATAAAGACTTTGGTATCCAAATAAACTTGGATCCACATTTATTAGCTTTAGGGACCCATATAGCACTTACTCTAGCATTGGTAGTGAAGGTCCTACGAATAGGGCATGTAAAGCTCATGTGTCCAATGCGAGAGCAATAGAAGCATCTAATGCTAGTGTGTGCACATGTATCAGAATGAGCATGGTTATGAACATGTGACATACTAGAATGATGAATGTCTCTAGAGTGAGCATGCATGGATTTGGTCTTAAGGATATCATGTTCTAATATCAAATCATCATGCATACAAGTAAGAGAATCAAATTTAACATTTAAAGCATTATTCTCTTTTTCAAATAAAACCATTCTAGAAATAAAATCATCATTTTGTTTCTTCAAAGAGTCAATAGAAGAATCATGCAAATGATTTAGCTCATGAGTTTGCCTCTTAAGATCTTCTATTGATAAGGAAAGAAATTTGATTTTCAAAATTAAAGCCTCATTTAAACTCTTTAAAGAAACACAAGATGAGTTTTGAGAATCAAGTCTAGATAATAAAATATTGTTTTTATTTCTCAAATACTCATTTGCTTCTTCTAAATGAATAACCTTTTCAGAAAGTTCTTCATTTGTAGAATGAAGGTTGTCAAGAATCTCTAAGGATTGTTTAGCCATGGCTTTCCACTTAGAGCATTTCTTGCATTTAGAAGAAACATGATTGTCTATGCTACTAGAAATAAAACCCTCTTTATCGGAGGA
This sequence comes from Iris pallida, assembly GCA_029216955.1. Taxonomy (NCBI): domain Eukaryota; kingdom Viridiplantae; phylum Streptophyta; class Magnoliopsida; order Asparagales; family Iridaceae; genus Iris; species Iris pallida. The sequence goes on from JANAVB010035418.1 coordinate 13,828,500, forward strand.
TGAGGAATAGGTTGCCATAGAAAAATAACAAGGATCTACTCTAAGGATGTTAAGCCTAACAATAGAGTCCTTGCTCTGATACCAATTGTAGGAACCCTAGAGGGGGGGTGAATAGGGTCAAGCTAACTAATCAAGCACTTAGCACAAGCTAATTGACAATTTAAAAATATAAGTGCAAGAGAAGAAGCAAACACAATACCGACACCCGATATATCCTGGTATCCTCCTAAGAGGCAGTCCAGTCCCGGAACTCTCTCCGGCTTTAATTCACTATTTGAGCAAATAGTTACACACGAGTTTGGATCTGAAGAACTCGCCAACTTCTTACACAAGAGCTTTAATCCGAAGGGCTCTCCGACTTCAACCGAGAGTTTGGATACGAAGACTCCCCAACTTCAACCGAGAGTTTGGATACGAAGACTCTCCAACTTCAACCTTTTACAATAGGTTTTGATCTCCTTATACAATAGGATGAAGATCTCACTTTTCAACTCAATAACTCTAACACAATTTGTGAATGGCAAATGAAAGCTTTGTAGAGTTGTTTGTGGATAGGCTTTGGTGGTTTAGAAATTTTTAGGCTCAAAACATCAACCTTGAATGAAGGGGTTCAAGGCTATTTATAACCAAAGCTTGAAAAGAAGCCAAAGGCAACTTTTCAGCCACGAATCGGCATACCGGCGGTATACCGGTCTGGGATTACAACGGCTAGAAATATAGCCGTTGGGATCATTAATGGCTGGAAATCCGACCGTTGGAATTTTAACGTTTCGGAAGCGGTATACCGTTGGTATGGACCGGTATGCCGTCGGTATGCCAGTTTTGTAAACAGAAACTGTCTGTGAACGAAAACCGGTATACCGTCGGTATATGCCGGTATACCGTCGGTATGCCGTTTTCTACCAAAAGTGATCATGGGCTTATTTCTGCCCTAGCTTTCGATTTTCCATCCATTTCTTGTGTTTACAATAATTCCTAAGACTCATTACAGACTCCAGATAAACTTAGGCAGGTGCAGGCTTCTTCAGAGTCTTGAAATGATGATGGCATGGCTTGGCTTCTTCCTTTGATAGGTGCTGGCTTTTTCCCTTGGCGGCCGCTGTCCAAAGATATCTAGTTTATAGAAACTGAATACCTTTCGGGGGCTTTGCCCCCGAACCCCCGATGAGGGGCACTGCCCCCTCGACCCCCGTCCGCTGACCGGGCAGCGGAACCCCCGGTGCATGGCTCCAGAGATGTCGTCGGGTGGTTCAGAAAAATCTTGTGGGATCCATCGTCTTTGGCCCACCATGATTTCTTCATTGCATTGCATATGTCCACATTGATCTTGCTAATTGCTTTTCTGCAAATACATGTTAGACGAACAAAGCAATATACATGTAGCAAGAATGATAAGATAAAAGCACATTAGGACTATGCGAAGTTTAAGTATCAATGCTATAGTGATAGCATAAATATTAGTGATATCATAATGTTAAACTTAATTGAATAACCATAATCAAAACATAGTTCTGATTTTGGCAACCCGATTAAATTTAAGATAGATAAGCTCATATCACTAATATGTAAACCAATAGGCACATATCACCAAAGATATAAGTATAAGTAGAAATGCTATAGCGATAGTATGAAGATTAGTGATAATGAAATGCTAAACTTAACATATTAACCATATTCAAAAACATGATACAATCATTAGGCTAACAGGTCCAACTCCTCTTCATAATACATCTTCTGATGTGGGACTAAAGTCCCTTATTGGTTCTCAACACTCCCCCTCAAGATGGGCGATAGATATTAATCATCCCCATCTTGTTACATAACTTTGACAGACTCAATGAACTAAGACCCTTAGTCAGACAGTCTGCAACTTGTTCTTCTGAGCGAACATGGTCAATCTTCAGTATCCCTTGTTCCAGTTTCTCCTTGATGGAGAATCGATCGATCTCGATGTGCTTCGTTCTGTCGTACTGAACTGGGTTGTTAGCTATACTTATTGCAGCTTGACTATCGCTCAGAAGATGTAACGGTGCTCCCTTGTCCAGCTTCAACTCTGTCAGCAGGGCTTTCACCCACAGCAACTCTGACACTCCCAGAGCCATTGATCTGTATTCTGCTTCAGCTGACGACCGTGCTACCACTGACTGTTTCTTGCTCCTCCATGAGACCATGTTTCCTCTTACAAAAATACAGTACCCCGTGGTAGACCTTCTGTCGTCTATACAGCTTGTCCAGTCTGCATCGCAGTATCCCTCAACTTCTATGCGTCTATTCTTCTTCAACCATAGTCCTTTTTCCGGCGTCCCTTTCAGATATTTTAAGATCTGAAACACTGCTTCCATATGACCCATTCTTGGATCATGCATGTAGCGACTCACCACACTTACCGCAAATGAGATATCAGGGCGAGTGTGCCCCAGATAAATCAATCTTCCTACAAGTCTTTGATATCTTTCACGATCAACGAGCTCTCCTGTTTCTGCTCCCAACTTGTACTTCTGGTCAATTGGAGTGACTGCTGTTTTGCATCCCAGCATTCCTGTCTCCTTTAGCAGATCTAATACGTATTTTCTTTGTGAGAGAATAATTCTTTGTTCGCTGTCACACACTGTCACCCCCAGTTTCCAGACAGGGGTATTTTTGTCATTTTTTATTTTTATTATTTTTAAAATTATTTATTTATTTATTGTAATATTTTGGGGTTATTTGAGTCGGGTTCGAATTTCAGCTCAATCCGACTTGAAACGGAGACCCGGGGTAGTTTTGACTTTAGTGGACCCACACACTAGTTAGCCATGGCCCACATGTCATTTATTTTAGTTAGTGACTAGGCTAATTTATTTGGATTAGGATTTATTTGATTAGTGTGTTAGAATGACCAAACTAGCCCCCGACTTAAACCCTTTTTCCTAATACTAATAGAATAGGCTAGAGGGGGTATTTTAGGCATTTCAAAAATGGACCATAGCAGCCCATATGGCCGGCCAAGTGAGGAGGGGATAGGCATGGGTTCATTTCATTATTTCACTCTTCCATTCTCTCTTGTTCTTCCCCAAATTTCTAGAGAGCAACCCCTAGTGATTTCATCTCCAAATCAACCTCTCCTTCCACCAAATCTTCTTCTTTCCTTCTCTACTCCATGGAAGGAAGGTGCTAGCCAAGTTTGGAAGGATTCGGAGCCCGTTCGTGTCCTATTAGAATCTCTACGTGTCGGTGACGTGTCGGAAGGCTTTTTCCTTTAAATCTCTCTCCCGGAAGGTAAACCTCTCCTCTAAACAATCCATACATGCATATAGGTTGATTTTTGACCCATAGGTATGACCCCCATGGTTGTGTGTCCATTTGAGTCCATTTCGTGTCCATTTGGACACTTGTAGAGGTGTTCTATGTGTAGGTTTGTGTCCATGTGGGAAAATCCCTATTTGGACACATGGGGAATTATTTATATATTGATTTTGTATTGTTCTAATATTTATTCCAGATTTTACTTTGTGTTTAGATTGAGTTTTCCTATGTATCATAGTGTATCATATTACCTATATCAATATATGTATATATATGGTGATATATATATTAATCTCTATATATATATATATATATATATATATATATATATATATATATATATATATATATATATATATATATATATATATATATATATATATGTATATATATAATATGGTTGATATATATGTGGATATATATATGTGATATATGTGTGTGTATATTGTGTTTGGTGGTGGGTTACAGTGGTCGGCCTTTTAGCTCAGTTGGTTAGAGCATATAGGTGTGTGTATATGTTAGAGTAGAAGGAGAATTGATGGTATAGGAGTGGTGTTTGAGAAGTTGTGAGTGAGAGAATTAGAGAGTGATATGTGAGTGAAGTATTGAGAGTGATAGAGGCATAGAGAGAGTGTAGAGAGGGTGAATAGATGGTGGAGTTGAAGGGGGAGGAACCAACTGAAATCAGCCCTTTAAGACAGTCCCAAAACCAGTCAAAAACCTGTCATCAATGGCCCCTTGTCCAGTCCATGTTTAGCCTATAGGCAGGCTTCAAATATCAGTCCCCATCCAGTCCCTTAAACCCTATCTACTGCCATGTTTCACACCTATTTGGACTGTCCCATACCAGCTTTGATAGCCCTAAGCACAGCCCCATGCTTAGCCTCCATAACAGCCTACACAAACCCCTTGAATCAGTCCCTAACAGTCCTTAACCCAGCCCCATGTACATGTTCCTTAACAGTCCACATTTGGCTTCCCAAGCTCCCCTAAAACCTGTCCAATACAGCCCCTAACATACCCCAATCACAGCCCTTACTGGTCCATGGCAGCCCCATATGCATTGCCCCCAAAATAGGTCCAAACATGTCCCCACTTGGCTCTCCTAAAACCTGTCATCATTGGCAGCCCTCCAAACCACCCTTGTTAGCCTATTACCTGTCCCCCATATCCCCATTAAGCAAGTCCAAAAACAGCCTATAGTGTAGTGCCCCGTCCCTACATCGTGCCCCGTTGCCCGTCCACGGGGTGCGCGAGAAAGGAACACTGTCGCTATCGACTCGGTCGGGACCGATAGGTCGGGAACGATCGAATCGATCGAACGGGAACGGTTGAATTAAGATCCATTCCACGTTATGGAATGGCTTCTTCGGAACCAAGTCCCATATTCAGCGGGTTGCGTCTCGAGGATTGACTTTGCGGCTGAGTCGGGAGAGACCTCCCGTTGCTCTGCTTTTCACGCCGCTTGCGTTGGTTTTGGCTTTGGTTTTCCGAATGCGTTTTCGTGAATGTTTTCGATGGTTTTCATGGTTTACATTTCGAGCTCGCATTTCCTATCGAACTCTTGCATAAATACAGTGTTCTAATCGGTGGCTTGTGCGATTTCAGGTGATCGCGTAGGCGACGTCTAGCGCAGCCAACAAGTCCCTCGCCTCAAGTAAAAGCTCAAGGTGAGTGGCTGACCTCCTTCGTCTCGACCCTCTATTTCAAAATGTGAACTCAGGTAATGACATCGTAATTGAATGAATTGCTTAAAGAATACAAGTCCTATGGGTTAGAGGAGAAAAAGATGTGTTGCGTAGAAAAGAGATAGAATTATTACAAGCCTGCAAAACAAACAAGTAAATGAATCGATTACGGTCTTGGACAACTTGTCGACAAGGGCGATGGTTTCTTCGAGCGGCAACCCGGGGCCACGGGACCGACTCGGCCTAGGAAGAAACAGGTTATAGCCGAGCTGGGTATGAAGCAACCGGTAAGACGGGGACTTGCATCGGAGCTCGCTACTTGCGTTGCAAGGGTCCCGTATTACCAGGCTATGTCCAAATGGCTAGTTATTGCCAGTGACCTTCACATCAAACACTTGGTATAATTGTTAACAATGAGCGTGGAAGGTAACGATAACGTCAAAATGCTTTGTATAAAATGTTTAGGGTGGCTAGAAAGATCATCAAAAAGGAAGTCATATGATTTTTATCTATTCTTGAACCAAATGAGAGCCCGGAAATTAATTAGTCACTCGCCAGTACATGTTGATTGTACTGATCCTCGCTCTCTCCACAGGTACGCTAAATCAGGAGGAGCGTGCCACGTGAAAGAAGGAAACGCTCGTGTGTTTTGAAGCTTCGTTCGTGCGGTCGAAGCTTGGATCCAATCTCTTTTGAAGACTCTGCTGTTGAAAGCTAGAAGACAGATGGAGCGACTGCCCACTATCCCAGGTGGTTTTGAAATTCTGGTTGTAATCAGGGATGAAATGTATGGAATGGCTATCTCATCGGCCTTCATTTTGTAATGGAGTCAGTTTGTAAAAAGCCCGCGCGGCGTCCTTATATCGAGTCTGTAACATGATGTTCATTATCAATAAAGCTTGAGTTTTCCTTCTATATGAATGTGTTCAATTTCTCTGCGTAATCTTATATGTATATGCTGTTGTATCGGATGACCTTATGAACCGCCTTGTGCAAGCGCAACTTAGGCTTGCACGGCATCACGCCCGGGGGACGACTATCGATTCTACCGAATCGGGGCGTGACATAATGGTATCAGAGCACGGCTTTACGTCCTTGGCCTCCAGTGTCGAGTTTCTAGTCTCAAAACCGTTGGTCTCGTGTCGATGAGATATGTCATTCCATATGAGTGAGTCCGTGATAAGTATTATGACTAATGTATTTTTGCCTTCAAATTTCCAGAAAGTGCGGCGGTGAACGAAGAAAGTGCTTCGAGCGGCTCGAGTAGCTCGAGGCCCGGACCCTCTAACGATGCCATGGAGCGGATGTTGCGCATGCTGGAAGCGCAACAACAGCAAGCTCAGGAGAATCAACGCCTGAATGAGCAACACCGACGGGAGACTGAGGCACATCGACGGGAGGTAGAAGCACGCCAGACCCAGTTCGAGGCCCGATTCGATGCACAATTCAAGTTGCAGCAGAAGCAGCTTGATACTCTTCAGCAGATTGTACAGACTGTGGTGGCCAACAACAACAACTCTGCGACGACTCCTGCTGTGACCGAGCCTGCGGCCAGACAAAGCGAAATCGAACCGGAGGTACCCGAGCTTATGCCTGCGGCACCGAGAAGTTCCAACTTCGACGTGTCAAAATTCACAAAAAGCTTCCGTACTTCCTTTTGCGGTACTGAAGACCCTTCGTTGGTAATCGATTGGCTGGAGGAGTTGGAAGACCGGTTCGAGCTTCTGGGCGTCGATGAGTCCAAGAAAGTCGCTTGCGCTCAACTTCTACTCCGATTGAACGCGCACGACTGGTGGGCCGTGCAAAAGCGAGCAATCAGACACGACAACGAGGCAGCGACGATATCTTGGGCTACCTTCCGAGAGGCGTTCGAGATCGAGTACCTTCCCGATGCCATTCGACAAGAGAAGGAGAATGAGTTTATGCAGCTAAAGCAAGGGAATATGACGGTGCGGCAGTATGCAGCAGAGTTCAACAAGTTAGCCAAGTTTGCTGGACAATACCTGCCTTCCATGGCGAGTCGTGCACGACGGTTCGAAGTGGGCCTACGACCATCTATCGCCGCCCATGTGTCTGTTCCTAAATACCAAACGATGGGGGAGTCTCTCAACCACGCCCTCCGCCTTGAAAGCCAATACCCTCCAAGTGCTGCCGGCGCTGTGCATACCTACAATCACAAACGCCCTAGCCACGCGGGAGGAAACAATGGGACCAAGCGTCCAAACAATGGGCAACAAGGCGGGTACCAAGGGCGTAACCCATGGCCATATTGCATCCGCTGCCGCCGGAACGGTCACACTATCGTCGATTGTCCGATACCAGTGGATGGATGCTGGAACTGTGGCAAGAAGGGCCACATTCGTGCTGAGTGTCCAAGCAGAAGGCCGAACCCAACGGCGCCCCAACAGCACCGTCCAGCGGTGCCTCAGCAACACCGTCCAGGGAATCAAGTTCCAGCGCCTCGAGCCCAGCAACCTGTACCGCAAAATGGCCAAGACCGTCGCCCCAATGCCCAGGGCCGCGTCTACGCCATGACTCGAGATGAAGCACTGGCATCAGACACGGTCGTGACAGGTATACTTAGTTTTAATAATGTGCCTGCTCGCGTACTATTTGATTCAGGTGCTTCGCATAGTTTTATAGCGGCGGACTTTGTCGCCGAGCACAAATTTCCATTAGTATCATTAGACCTCGACCTTAGCGTGAGCACACCTTCGGGCACACCTATACTCACTAATTCAGCCTGCACCGACGGGATTATCTGTATCGGCGGTCAAAAGATCGGTCTGGACGTGATGGTCCTAGACATGAATGACTTCGATATCATTTTGGGAATGGATTGGCTCGGGCCGTGCAACGCAACCATAGACTGTGCCAGGAAGACGGTCACTTTCCGTATACCAGGAGTGCCTGAATTCTGCTTTTCGTGTGGTGAGGCGTCGTCGACCTGCATGTTGATCTCGGCAATCTCTGCTCGGAGGATGCTGCATTCTGGGTGCGAAGGCTACTTGGCGTCCGTCCGAGACATGCGACAGGATGGTGCAAACGTAGGTCAGACCGACGTTGTGGCAGAATTCCCCGATGTGTTTCCGGACGAGCTACCCGGCATGCCCTCCGACCGAGAGATCGAGTTCAGCATCGATACATTTTCCGATACTCGACCGATTTCTAAGGCCCCGTACAGAATGGCTCCCGCCGAGCTTAAGGAACTCAAGGTCCAGCTACAAGAGTTACTCGATAAAGGGTTTATTCGGCCTAGTGTTTCACCGTGGGGAGCGCCCGTATTGTTCGTAAAGAAGAAGGATGGGTCCCTGCGTCTGTGCGTCGATTACCGAGAGCTGAACAAGGCCACCATCCGGAACAAGTACCCATTGCCCCGCATAGACGACTTATTCGATCAACTGCAAGGCGCCTCGGTATTTTCGAAGATTGATCTCCGCTCAGGTTATCATCAACTCAAGATCAAGTCAGACGACGTGCAAAAGTCCGCCTTTCGCACTCGTTACGGCCACTACGAGTTCCTGGTGATGCCATTCGGCCTGACGAACGCCCCTGCCGCCTTCATGGATCTGATGAATCGGGTATTTCGACCCTTCCTTGATAAATTTGTCGTAGTCTTTATTGACGATATTCTGGTCTACTCGAAAGACAGGGCGCAGCATGCAGAACATCTGCGGACCGTGCTCCAGACACTTCGAGAAAATCAGCTATATGCAAAGCAGAGCAAGTGCGAATTTTGGCTCAGCAGCGTATCCTTTCTGGGTCACATCATTTCGTCCGAAGGTATTGCAGTCGATCCGAAGAAGGTGGAAGCCGTTGCTGATTGGAGGCGGCCTGCGTCTGCTAGTGAGATTCGAAGCTTTCTTGGTTTGGCGGGATACTATCGACGCTTCGTGAAAGACTTCGCGAAGATTGCATCGCCTTTGACTCGCCTCACTCAAAAGGGAGTCGCGTATGAGTGGTCGGATGACTGTGAAGCTTCATTCCAGGAGCTAAAACGGCGATTGATTTCGGCACCTATACTCGCGCTTCCGGATGGGCCAGAGGGTTTTCAGATATTCAGCGATGCTTCAGGCCAGGGCTTGGGATGTGTGCTCATGCAGCGGAACAAGGTGATATCATTCGCCTCCAGACAGTTGAAGCCGCACGAGAAGAACTATCCTACGCACGACTTGGAGTTAGCGGCGATTGTGTTCGCGTTGAAATTGTGGCGTCACTATCTATATGGCGTGGCGTGCGCGATCTATACCGACCACAAGAGCCTCAAGTATCTCTTCACCCAGAAGGAACTGAACTTACGACAGCGGCGCTGGCTCGAACTAATCAAGGACTATGACTTGACGATCGACTACACTCCGGGCAAGGGAAATGTGGTGGCGGACGCTCTGAGTCGGAAATACCTTGCCTCGCTATCCATCGACCGCAGACTACTACAAGATCTTGAAGAAATGGGCATCGATCTCCGGGTTCGATTCAGGGATATACGGTTGGCGCAGCTGCAGTTAGAGCCGAGTTTGCTGGAAAAGATCATGGCCGCTCAGAAGGATGATCCGTACCTGAAGAAAGTGCGCGAGCGAATTTCGACAGGTAGTGCGACCGACTTTGCGGAAGACAAGACCGGCGCGCTGCGATTGAATGGCCGACTATGTGTTCCGGATGATTCTGAACTACGAAAGGAGATTATGTCGGAGGCGCATCACGCGAAATACACTTTGCATCCAGGCAGTACCAAGATGTACAAAGACCTCCGCACGACCTTCTGGTGGCACGGGATGAAGAGAGATGTGGCGCTCTTCGTGTCACAATGCATGGCCTGTCAGCAGGTGAAAGCGGAGCATCAGCGACCGGGCGGGGAGATGCAGAACCTTGCCATCCCGGAGTGGAAATGGGATCATGTCACGATGGACTTTATTGTTGGCCTGCCGAAGACACCACGGGGGAGCGACGCCATCTGGGTCATCGTCGATCGATTAACCAAGTCAGCGCACTTTATTGCCATTAAAGTTACTTGGAGCGTTGATCGGCTGGCGCAGATTTATCTTGACGAGATCGTACGGCTGCACGGAGTTCCAGTATCCATCGTCTCTGATCGGGATTCACGGTTCATGTCGCGATTCTGGAGTAGCCTTCAGTCGGCGCTGGGTACCAAGTTGCAGTTCAGTTCAGCTTACCATCCACAGACCGACGGCCAAACGGAGCGCGTTAATCAGATTCTCGAAGACATGCTACGGCTCTGCGCAATCGACTTCAAATCAAGCTGGGACGTCCACTTACCGTTGGCGGAATTTGCATATAACAATAGCTACCAGTCCAGCATCCAAATGGCGCCGTATGAAGCTTTGTACGGCCGGAAGTGCAGATCGCCCATTTGCTGGGATGAAGTCGGGGAACGGCAGATACTCGGCCCAGAACTGGTGGAACAGACCGTGGAGAAGGTCAAGCTCATTCGGGAAAGACTGAAGATTGCACAGAGTCGACAAAAGAGCTACGCCGACACCCATCGAAGACCGCTTGAGTTCCAGGTGGGCGACCATGTGTTCCTGAAGGTGTCGCCTATGCGAGGAGTTACTCGGTTCGGCGTGAAGGGGAAGCTGAGTCCGAGATTTGTTGGGCCGTTCGAAATACTTGAGCGGGTCGCCCCAGTAGCCTATAGGATTGCCCTACCGCCGGCGCTTGAAGGTGTCCACAATGTCTTCCACGTCTCCCAACTGCGGAAGTACGTACTCGACCCTAGCCACGTGGTAGACTTTGGCCAGCTAGAGTTGAAGTCTGACTTATCCTACGTTGAAGCGCCTGTTCAAATCTTGGAACGCAAGGATAAGCTATTGCGGAATCGGACGATCCCTCTCGTTCGCGTACTCTGGAAGAACCATGCGGCGGAAGAGTCGACATGGGAACTTGAGTCGGAGATGAGGGAAAGGTTTCCTTCATTATTTTCATAGAGGTAGGTTCTGTTCTTAAGTTTCGAGGACGAAACTTTTTCTTAGTTGGTTATGGTGTAGTGCCCCGTCCCTACATCGTGCCCCGTTGCCCGTCCACGGGGTGCGCGAGAAAGGAACACTGTCGCTATCGACTCGGTCGGGACCGATAGGTCGGGAACGATCGAATCGATCGAACGGGAACGGTTGAATTAAGATCCATTCCACGTTATGGAATGGCTTCTTCGGAACCAAGTCCCATATTCAGCGGGTTGCGTCTCGAGGATTGACTTTGCGGCTGAGTCGGGAGAGACCTCCCGTTGCTCTGCTTTTCACGCCGCTTGCGTTGGTTTTGGCTTTGGTTTTCCGAATGCGTTTTCGTGAATGTTTTCGATGGTTTTCATGGTTTACATTTCGAGCTCGCATTTCCTATCGAACTCTTGCATAAATACAGTGTTCTAATCGGTGGCTTGTGCGATTTCAGGTGATCGCGTAGGCGACGTCTAGCGCAGCCAACAAGTCCCTCGCCTCAAGTAAAAGCTCAAGGTGAGTGGCTGACCTCCTTCGTCTCGACCCTCTATTTCAAAAATGTGAACTCAGGTAATGACATCGTAATTGAATGAATTGCTTAAAGAATACAAGTCCTATGGGTTAGAGGAGAAAAAGATGTGTTGCGTAGAAAAGAGATAGAATTATTACAAGCCTGCAAAACAAACAAGTAAATGAATCGATTACGGTCTTGGACAACTTGTCGACAAGGGCGATGGTTTCTTCGAGCGGCAACCCGGGGCCACGGGACCGACTCGGCCTAGGAAGAAACAGGTTATAGCCGAGCTGGGTATGAAGCAACCGGTAAGACGGGGACTTGCATCGGAGCTCGCTACTTGCGTTGCAAGGGTCCCGTATTACCAGGCTATGTCCAAATGGCTAGTTATTGCCAGTGACCTTCACATCAAACACTTGGTATAATTGTTAACAATGAGCGTGGAAGGTAACGATAACGTCAAAATGCTTTGTATAAAATGTTTAGGGTGGCTAGAAAGATCATCAAAAAGGAAGTCATATGATTTTTATCTATTCTTGAACCAAATGAGAGCCCGGAAATTAATTAGTCACTCGCCAGTACATGTTGATTGTACTGATCCTCGCTCTCTCCACAGGTACGCTAAATCAGGAGGAGCGTGCCACGTGAAAGAAGGAAACGCTCGTGTGTTTTGAAGCTTCGTTCGTGCGGTCGAAGCTTGGATCCAATCTCTTTTGAAGACTCTGCTGTTGAAAGCTAGAAGACAGATGGAGCGACTGCCCACTATCCCAGGTGGTTTTGAAATTCTGGTTGTAATCAGGGATGAAATGTATGGAATGGCTATCTCATCGGCCTTCATTTTGTAATGGAGTCAGTTTGTAAAAAGCCCGCGCGGCGTCCTTATATCGAGTCTGTAACATGATGTTCATTATCAATAAAGCTTGAGTTTTCCTTCTATATGAATGTGTTCAATTTCTCTGCGTAATCTTATATGTATATGCTGTTGTATCGGATGACCTTATGAACCGCCTTGTGCAAGCGCAACTTAGGCTTGCACGGCATCACGCCCGGGGGACGACTATCGATTCTACCGAATCGGGGCGTGACATATAGGATCCCCCATATTTCAGCCAAGTATAGCCCTATAATACAGCCTATAGGCAGCCCCTTAATAGCCTTAGATGGCCTATGTATTCAGCCATGTTCAAGCCTTAGCAACCCCCATAAATCAGTCTTGAACTAAGCCATGGCAGCCCTCCAAATTAGTCCAAACAAGTCCCTTACCTGTCCCCATATTAGCCTTCAAATATCAGTCCTATTTTACCCCAAAACCAAGCCTCAAACCCACTCCATAGTAGCCTATATAACACCCTATATCTGTCCCCAAAAACAGTCCTTGTAAACACCATATTAGCCCCCATTTTAGACTAGAAATCAGTCCCTACATTCACCTTTGTGTGTGTGTGGTTGTGAGCCATTTGTGAGTGTGTGTGAGTTTGTATAGGAACCTATAGATGAGCCAATAGGTAGCTATTTGCCTAAGTGTATGTGAACCTATATGTGACCATATGTTGTGGGTGAGTGAGCTAGTTAGAGTGTGTGTATGTGAGCTTATATATATGTACTTATATATATATATATATATATATATATATGAGTTATATATATTTGTGTGGGTGGGTTTATATATGTATTATGAGTGAGAATGGTATAAGGGTAAGGTAATGGGTAATGGCCAACATGTACCATAAGATGACTTAGATGACCTAAATACTAGATTTTTTTGGTAGGTAATATTAGTATAGGATAGTATCTAGCTATCCTAGAAAGCCTAGGCTAGTATTCCTAGGTTAGAGTGGATTTGGACAAGGTATTGTTATTTACCTTGGTAAGGTAATGTAGGTAATACATAGAAATAGGGTATTTGAGTTTGGAGTCTAAGATAGAGTTAGAACTTGGTTTCCTTGGTTGGTAATGATCACATATAGTGCTCCTAGACTAGTTTTGACGTCGGTTGAGCATTTTGACCAAAAGTCAACAAAAGTCAACCGAGAGTCAAACTTAGCCTTTAAGCGACCAGATTTGACCAAAACCAAACCAGAGTTGACCAGTTGACTGAAAGTTAACAGTTGGTCAACATGTGACTTGTTTGACCTAGGGTTGACTCCGTGTTGACCAGAGTTGACCAGAGTTGACTTTTTGACCAAAAGTCAACGGTAAGTCAACCCTTGACCCAAATTGACCTAGTTTGACTTAGATTGATTTCCTATGACCTTGTTTGACCTTGATTGTCCTAGTATGACCCAGTTTGGCTCAGTATGACCTAGTATGACCTAGTTTAGCTTGGTGTGACTTAGATTTAACTTAGATTTGACATAGATTGACCTAGATTCATTTAGAATGCATTGTAATGCATCTTATTATCATTTTTTAGACTCATAGTGATTTGTACTGTTCTATAGGAGACAGACACCACTCCTCGGACAGTATATTCTCTTTAGACACTCAGGCTATCAGGCGAGTACATTCTCTGACCGTTTCATACTTGTATGGATTTACATTCTTGCTCTAGATTACTGTACTTGATGCTGACACGACTGTTATCACGGATTAGTACTATATGGATCTTCTTTTGAGATGTTATCTCCTTGTATTCACTAAATACATATTGTGATGTGCGTTTCACTTCCATATTGTATTTATTGAATACCCATATCCTTGTATACTCATTGTGCATATTGTACTCGTATTATCACATGAGCCCCAGGGATAGACCATTGTACACTAGTGTATAACATTGTACATCCATTGTATAACATTGTACACTATTGTATAAGATAACATAACTGGAGTAGATCCTTGTGTATTGATTGGGGAGGGGGAGTAGAATTGGTTATGTACTCAATTCCTATTGTACAACATTGTATAACTATTGTATATGTCTATTGTACACCCACGTACAATAGAGTTACCATTGCATTGTCCTAGCCCGTTTACATAACCAGATTATACTCTAAATCACATGTTCCTTACAGTTCTTACTTATCATATTTAGATATTTTCTGTTATCAAATCTCTACTGTTTTTCATATGCCTTCTTCTTTCAGCATTTCATGTACTTTACTCTATTGCATGCTTTATATTTCCTAACTCGATATGAACTGCGTGAGATATTTTGTGCTCACTCCCGTCCTGACCGGACCTGTTAAAAATATTACAGAGGATGAGGATGAGGCCTACGTAGACACCTACTATGGGACAGCTGTAGATGCCATGTGTGACCCGGATTTCCAGCCTGATCCACTAGCTTAGAGACTGAGGCTCCCTAGTCTAGGTTTTCTATTCTGTCTTTGAGATCTGATTGTATATATTATTTCATATTCAGTAGTGGAACTTGTATTCTGGATGTTGTTGAGATGTTATTTCAGACACTTAGACTCTCTTGCTGTGATGTATATTTCTTCCATTCCAGTATTTATCTATATATCTTCCTATCTTATCTTTCTGCATTTAGATGTGATTGAGACTGTATATTGCTATGTCACCTCCATTCGGAGTGTATATACTGTACAGGTACCTTTATATTGTTAGATGATTGACCTAGACAGCGTTCTACCGCCGACACTGTGGCGTAGGCTGGGCGTTGTTACGTTCTCGTGCCCTCACAGTGGGTGCGGGTCGTGATACACACCTCGATACCCAGAAAGTACCTCATTGCTCCTAAATCCTTCACCTCAAACTCTTTTGCGAGTTTTAACTTCAGCTTAGTAATCTCGACTTCATCATCACATGTGATTACTATATCATCTACATATACAACAAGTATAGTGATGTGGCCTCTTGCATGCTGGAGAAAGACTGTATGATCTGCATTTGTTTGATGGTATCCCATGCCTATAACAGCCTTTCTGAATCTGTCAAACCAGGCTCGAGGAGGTTGCTTGAGCCCGTATAGCGACTTCTTTAGTTTACACACTTTACCATGCGACGTCCCTCCGTCTGATTCTGTCGCGTAGCACCCTGGCGGGGGTTCCATGTATACTTTTTCTTACAAGCCTCCATGGAGAAAGGTGTTCTTCACATCTAACTGATATAGCTTCCATCCATAGTTTGTTGCAATGGAAACTAAAGTTCTCACCGTGCTCATCTTTGCTACTGGGGCAAACGTCTCATCATAGTCGATGCCATATGATTGTGTGTATCCTTGTGCAACCAACCTCGCCTTGTACTACTCTACTTTTCCTTGTGGAGTCTCCTTCACTGTGTACACCCATTTGCATCCCACAGCTTTCTTCCCTTTGGGTAATGGAACCAGCTTCCATGTCTTATTTTTTTCTTGTGCCCCAAGTTCTTCCATCATTGCGGCTTTCCACCTTGGATCTTTCTTTGCTTCCTGCCAACACTTAGACAAAGAAGTAGAGTCTAACGATGCAATGAAGCTCGATAATTCGGAGAAATATTAGAATAAGACAAGAAGTTGGCAATGTCATATTCATAATCATCATAGCGACTAGGAGCTTTACCCGTATTGATACGAGAAGATCTCCTTAAGGGAGCAATAGGTGGTGGAGAGATCATACCATCCGAGTCGGAGAGATCCGTATCAAAATCAGAGTGATTCAGTGCGGGGGCAACATCTTCAAGAGTTGGGGCAGGAGTAGTCGAGGGACTTGGTACAGTAGGCACTGGGCAGGGACTTGGTACAGTAGGCACTGACGGCACAGTACTGGACTTCTGCAGCTCTTTTTCCCTTGTCTGCTTCTCCTCCTGCGTAACATATGTATCTTCTTCTTCATTCTCCATATCGGAGTCACTGCTCTCGCCTCCTTTCATCCAATTTTCCACGATCGGACACGGGACTGATCCGACTACCACGTTTGGACTTATTATCCAGGGGGGTCGACAGGGGGGGGGGTCGGCCAGGTGGGGTGGGTCGGCAGGGAGGGATTCGACCAGGGAGGGGTGCGAAAAAACGAACTTTGCAAGCACTTCCAAAGAAGGTGCAAAAACAACAAAAAAAATGGGGGCGCTGCACAGCAGGTCCAGTGGGGAGGGGGGTCCGGGGGCGCTGCACAGCAGGTCCGGAGAGGGGGGCAGCTACGGGGGCGCTGCACAGCAGGTCCGGGGGCGCTGCACAGCAGGTCCGGGGTGGGGGGGAAGAAGGAAAAAAATTCTTTTTTTTTTGGAAGGGTTATGGCTTTGATATCATGTAGAGAATAATAATGGAATGATTTTATTGATAGGCTATTGCCACTACTTATAAAGGGTCCAACTCCTCTTCACAATACATCTTCCGATGTGGGACTAAAGTCCCTTATTGGTTCTCAAATATATATATATATATATATATATATATATATATATATATATATATATATATATATATATAGTCTCCTTATTAAAAATATATATATATAGTCCCCTTATTGTACAGGATAAGTTTAAACATTTTTTTACAGGGAGAAAAGAAAACTCAAAAATATTCCGCCAAACATATACGTATGTTTCGCCAAACATATACGTATGTTTCTCTTCTAAATTTCTTTCTCTTTAAAAATTTAAATCTCTCCTTTTAAAAATAAACGTATCTCTATCTTAAAAAAAGAAGGCTTATCTATCTATTTATTTTTAAACAAAGAGGAATTTATTTAGTTCTAAACAAAGAGAGGTTTATCTATTTTTAAAAATAGAGATAGATAAATTATTACTTTTATTTTTATAAAATAGGGTAGATATTTTAAAAAATAATCTATCTTTAGAAACAAATATACCTTTAAATTATATTTCAAATATTAATTTTAATGTTAATTTAATATTAATGCTGATTTTAATTTTAATTTCTAATTTTAACATTAATTTTAATTTTAATGTTAATGTTAAATTTAATCATAATCTTAATCTAAATCTTAATCTTAATCTTAATTTAAATTTTAGTTTTAATTTTAATATTCGATTTTTAATGTTAATGTTAATGATAAAATTAATTTTAATGTTATTATTAATGTTAATTTTAATTTTAGTGTTAACTTTAATTTTAATTTTAATGTTAAAACTAAAATTAATATTCAAATTAAATTGAACATTAAAATTATCACTAAAATTAACATTATTTTAAAATTATAATTAATATGAACATTAACATTAACACCAAAATATTAACATAAGAAATAATATTAAAATTAACATTAATATTTAGATTAACATTAAAATTAATATTTGTAAATATAATTTTTAAAGATATATTTATCTTTAAAGATAGATTTTTTTTAAATCCATCTCTATTTTAAAAATATATAAAATTAACTTATCTATCTCTATTTTTAAAATTAATAAATAAATCTCTCACTGTTTAAAAAATACATAGACTTATCTTTAAGATAGAGATAGGTTTGTTTGTTAAAGGAGAGATTTAATTTGAGAAAAAGATTCATAAGAGAACCATACGTGTATTTTCTCATCCCGTAAGTTTGTCCCCTAAGTTATTCCAGTAGGAAAAGCTCTCTCTCTCTCTCTCTCTCTCTCTCTATATATATATATATATATATATATATATATATATATATATATATATATATATATATATATATAAGAGAAAGATGCATCCTATAACTTGATCTATAACTTAATGAAACTATAAATTATCATTTACCTACCTCCTATTATGTAATAACTTTAGGTAACCTATACCGTTACATCATCCTAAAAGGAATGGAACTCATAATTCATCTATTAATTACCAGGACAGTAACTTTCTAATAAAGGCTTCATGCAATGTATCATCCGGAAGGACGGTAAAGATTTTATGTAATGTTTCATGCAGAAGGTTTCCGTATCAGTATTAGTCGTGATAAATTTTGTATATAATAAAAATATATTATATTTAGTACTTACCATATAAGATTATATTGTTGGTGTTTTTGTCTTTGGACTAGAAAAGATAGTCCCACATCGGCTACACCAAATGGTGAGTATCTCAATATAATGTATTGCTTGTGTTGAGGTGTGCACATGAGGTGTAGTGGGGCACAAATTTGTGCCATGTGGGAGTATTTTCCTAGAAGGAAAAAGGATTAAATCTAACAAGGATGCAAGTTGATTTTTGTTGTGTGGACTCGGACTCGGACACGGACTCCAGGATGTCTCGTGCATGCACGGGAATGTTCGGAGGGTAGGCGTGGACTGGCACACTTCTATGCTGATTGTGGGATGATCTAAAATATCAAACTCTATTTTTTAGTATTGGTATTTTAGTCCCACATCGGATAGGAGAAGAGGTGAAGTCTCAACTCCACTCTATAAATAGAGCCCCTTGGCCTCCTTTGAAAGATGCACCAAGAAGAGAGTTAAGGAAGTCTGTAAAGTCCAGGAAGTCCGTTCAAGTCTCAAATTTTGACTTACGAGCGTTCCAGAAGTTTTTCGTGAACTTGCTGGTTCCTGAAAGTAGGCCTGTCAATGGTAGCTTATTGGTCGGATATTGGCATTACCATATCCGAACCATTAACTATCGGATATATCCGATAACTATCCGATATCCTATCGGATAGAAGTTTTGGCTACCGTATCTGTTACCGATAATTTTAACGGATATCGGATAATATCCGAACCAATAAGATTACTAAAAAAAAATTAAAAAAAAGAAGGAAAAAAATCAGAACCAACAGATTTTGTCAAGAAACGACATATTTTCACATTGAAACGACAGATTTTGTAAGAAACAACAGATTTCTACATTGAAACGACATACTTTGTCAAGAAACAATAGATTTTTGACTGAATTCTGAATTTCTGATGGCCCAATATATTTTAAATTTATTAAATAATTTAAATATTATTGGTTCGGATATTATTGGTCCGGATATGACACTTACCGTATCCGATATCCGATAAATATCCGATATGATATCCGAATCCGAATCCGTATCCGTATCCGAAATTTCGGATATTTTCGGTTCGAATACGGATCGGATACGGATTTTCGGTCTAACATTGACAGACCTACCTGAAAGCAGATCGTGGTGACCCCAGCAAGAACCTTTCCTCTTCTTCTTTCTTCTTTCTTCTCCTTCATCTGAGTTGTAACTCAGTTATGTCCGTCTGCAACTGCGATTGCAAGGAAGAACGCGAGATTTATTTTCTGAACTCAGTTCTGTCCGTCAGCAACTGCAATTGCGTGGAAGAACGTGAGATTTTCTTTCTGATTATTGTTGCTTTTGTAATCAGATTTATATTATAGTCTTCCTCTTGGATCTCGAGAATAATCAGAAGGTGAACGTTTGTTGAACCTCTGATCTCGACATCGAGTCTACCATCTTTGATCAAGTCCCGGGACTAACATATATCATATATGGTAGTATTTGTATATCGTAGGAATATATTATATTCAGTAATTAGCATAAAAGAATACAATTACGTATAGTAATACTACTTCTTTTAGCTAGTCTTCACTGTGTGAGAAGAATAAACATCCCATAATTCTCTCTCTCATATACTTCTCCGAGCTCTATATTTGACTTTCTGCGTCACAACTCACTCGAAAACCTTATATTTAACATCAGTATCAATCAATGAGCTCCATACGGGACATGGAACTCCCTTAGATATTTACATATGTGGCCTACCATTACCGGCTCTTCTTTCTCCTTCCGTCCATCCATACCTCTTCCAATTAACAATCCTCTTACAGACAATGAAATTGATTCCATCACCTCAAATAACACTTGGGTGTTGGTTGATCTTCCTGAAGGAGCAAAATCCATCGGATGCAAATGGATCTTCAAGAAGAAGATGAAAGCAGATGGAACTATTGACAAGTTCAAGGCCAGGTTGGTGGCCAAGGAATTTTCTCAGAAGCAGGGGATCGACTACTTTGACATATATGCTCCAGTAGCCCGGATGACCACCATCAGAATGTTGATTGCTCTCGCAGCGATACATAAGATGGTGATACATCAGATGGATGTGAAAACGGCATTCCTGAATGGCAAGCTGACCGAAGAGATCTACATACAACAACCAGAAGGGTTTGTCATCAAAGGTCTTGAAGACAAAGTCTGCAAGTTGGTGAAATCTCTGTACGGTTTAAAGCAAGCTCCCAAAGTGTGGCATGAGAAGTTTGACAAAGTCATAAGGTCAAATGGCTACAGGGTCAGTGAAACAGATAAGTGTGTCTATACGAAGTTTGCTGACGGAAGAGGAGTCATCGTTTGTCTATACGTGGACGACATGCTAATCCTAGGTACGGATATAAGCTGTGTCACGGAGACAAAGAAGTTTCTCTCGACGAAGTTCAGTATGAAGGACTTGGGGGATGCTGATGTTATCTTGGGACTCAAGATCATCCGGACAGACACTGGACTAGCGCTGTCATAGTCTCATTGTGTTGAGAAGATGATCACTCGTTATGGATATCAGGATCTTCCAGGGATCGATACGTCGTACAAGTGTGATTTGAAACTGAAGCCTAATTCAAGGGAAAGCGTCAGGCAGCTGGAGTATGCAAGCGTAATCGAAAGTTTGATGTATGCTACTACTGCCACAAGGTCTGACATGCTTTCGCTGTGGGAATGCTGAGTCATTTTACGAGCAACCCAGGCATTGAGCACTGGAAAGCTGTAAAACGGGAAGACTCAGACATATGCACTGCACTACAGCGGAGATCCGCCGGTAGTGGAAGGCTTCAGTGATGCCAGTTGGTGCTCAAAAGTGGAGAGCGAGAGGTCTACAGGTGGATACATTTTCACAATGGGTGGAGCTGCTATATCGTGGAAATCGAAGAAGCAGACTATGCTCTCGCGGTCATCCATGGAATCTGAGTTCTTTGCACTTGATACCGCAGCGGAGGAAGCAGAATGGCTTTGGGAGCTCATGTATGATCTTCCAGTGGTTGGGACGCAAATACCGACGATACCGATATACTGCGACAATCAGGCGACTGCGGCGGTGGCATCAAATGACATCTTCAACGGGAAGAAGAGGACTGTACGGTTGAAGCACAGGGCAGTACACGATCTCATCAAGAGGGGTGTTATTGCAGTGATTGATGTTCGGAGTCAGGAGAACCTGTGGATCCGTTCACCAAGGGCCACAAGCGCCAGCTGGTCGATGACACAGCTTGTAAAATTGGCTTGAAGACATTCTGATATTGTGTTATTACAATCCTACCATAAAGTTTTATGCTATTAGTTCAAAGAGAAATCTACTAGGCATCTAGCTTTTGGTTCAAGGGAGGACTATTAACCAGAAGAATATCAGGAACGGTGGGTACTTGTCCTCTGTGACATGGAGAGGTTACGGACCTACAACCACTGTTGTCTACTGTTGTTTTCTGCGAAAAATGGATCCTGTGGGAAGGTTGGCTTAAATGCCTTAATGAGTTCTCAGGCAGAGTGAATGCCTGGAGTGCTTTACAGAAAGCACGGTAGCGCAGCACTACAAGGAGTGTAACTCCATACTACAGTGAGATGACTTCACCATAAGGTTCCCAGGTAGGGGTAATACCTCGACTTTGCAAGCCAAGTCACAGCGGAGTAGCACCGCAAATAGGCAGGTAGCCTAATGCTGTATGATAATCGTAATAAAGAGAGGTAGACAGCACTACAAAGAGGACGATGTCCTCATGTTACAGTGGCATGACACCACGAAGAGGTACCAGGTAGGGTAAAGCCTCGGCTTTGCGAGCCATGTCATAGCGGCGTAACACCGCACGGAAGCGCAAGGCTTCATGCTGGGTAGTTTGGCACTACAAAGAGGCCTGTGACCTCATGCTACAGTAGTATGACACTACGATGAGGTACCCAGGTGGGGTAAAGCCTCGACTTTAAGCCATGTCATAGCGGCGTAGCACCGCAAAGAAGCGCAATGCTTCATGCCATGACTCTTTATAAAGAACTCACCTATAGTGTACGGACAGAGATATCAGGCCGTCTCTTGAGGGTAAACTTGTAGACGCCCAAAAAATTATACACTGAAACCAGGCTGACACAAGGCCTTCAATGTGCAGCCAGAAGCACAGTTGATATCATTATGTGAGTAGGAATAATTGCAGTTATGGTGCAGAATTCAAGGCTTAGTCCATTCTTGTATCATGCTGTTATTTAACCTATGCGGAAAGATTCAAGTCGTAGCGACATCTCTCCTAATGCATGATGGGCAGTCACTGTGGGGAACGCTCAACCCATATATTGAGATATGTGGGAGATTGTTGGTATTTTTGCCTTTGGACTAGAAAAGATAGTCCCACATCGACTACACCAAATGGTGAGTATCTCAATATAATGCATTACTTGTGTTGAGGTGTGCACATGAGGTGTAGTAGGGCACAAGTTTGTGCCATGTGGGAGTATTTTCCTAGAAGGAAAAATGATTAAATCCAACAAGGATGCAAGTTGATTTTTGTTGTGCGGACTCGGACACGGACTCCAGGATGTCTCGTGCATGCACGGGAGTGTTCGGGGGGTAGGCGTGGACTGGCACACTTCTATGCTGATTGTGAGATGATCTAAAATATCAAACTCTATTTTTGAGTATTGGTATTTTAGTCTCACATCGGATAGGAGAAGAGGTGAAGTCTCAACTCCACTCTATAAATAGAGCCCCTTGGCCTCCTTTCAAAGATGCACCAAGAAGAGAGTTAAGGGAGTCTGTAAAGTCCAGGAAGTCCGTTCAAGTCTCAAATTTTGACTTACGAGTGTTCCAGAAGTTCTTCGTGAACTTGCTGGTTCCTGGGAGCAGATCGTGGTGGGACGAATCTTGCTTTGAGCAACGGTGATCTTAATCACCCCAGCAAGAACCTTTCCTCTTCTTCTTTCTTCTTTCTTCTCCTTCATCTGAGTTGTAACTCAGTTTTGTCCGTCTGCAACTGCGATTGCAAGGAAGAACGTGAGATTTATTTTCTGAACTCTGTTCTGTCCGTCAGCAACTGCGATTGCATGGAAGAACGTGAGATTTCCTTTCTGATTATTGTTGCTTTTGTAATCAGATTTATATTATAGTCTTCCTCTTGGATCTCGAGAATAATCAGAAGGTGAACGTTTGTTGAACCTCTGATCTCGACATCGAGTCTACCATCTTTGATCAAGCTCCGGAACTAACATATATCATATATGGTAATATTTGTATATCGTAGGAATATATTATATTCAGTAATTAGCATAAAAGAATACAATTACGTATAGTAATACAACTTCTTTTAGCTAGTCTTCACTGTGTGAGAAGAATAAACATCCCATAATTCTCTCTCTCATATACTTCTCCGAGCTCTATATTTGACTTTCTGCGTCACAACTCACTCGAAAACCTTATATTTAACATCAGTATCAATCAATGAGCTCCATACGGGACATGGAACTCCCTTAGATATTTACATATGTGGCCTACCATTACCGGCTCTTCTTTCTCCTTCCGTCCATCCGTACCTCTTCCAATTAACAATCCTCTTACAGACGTCAGAATAATCGTCTAAACAACGTTTTTTCCCCCTCATAATTCACATAAAATATATTTGGGCCGGCTGGCCGTCCCAAGATTGTTTAATTCATAGCCAAAAATAAATAAAAAAGGAAGTCCAGATGTCAAGTATTCATCTACAATTAAACACATTTTCTTTGTGAAGATATATATTTTAAAGACACTCATGCCCTTGAAGAACAACTTTCATTTTTAAATTTAATTTGAGGTGAGGATCATCCTACTTTTCAAAACAAATTAATGCATTATAAGCAGTTGACCCATATGCTTCTACTTATATTTATGGACACAAATGGTTATATATATATATATATATATATACATCACTTGACACTGATACCGTGCCATCGGTTGTTATAGACATATATGCGTCTTATTTTTGTTTTATTGGAAATGTTCTTCTTTTTTCTCCTTCTTTTTTGGGACTTTGTCAAGTCAGTTTGTGTTTTTCTTTGATCATTTTTTCCCCAGGAGGATGACATACAATGATATCACCCTAAAAATTTACTAAGTTTTAAGTTAATTAGAGACCCAAATCATTAAGTTTTAGAAGGTACAGAAAGGCATCCTCTTAAAAAAACAATCAATGACATGGACTATATATATTATAGTTCCATGAACAAAACAGCCTGAAAAAAATTCATGATGGGTGTTTTATAGGAATTTTTTGGGTACCAACTGGTTGGATACGTATAATTCGATGAGAGATGAATCTTATATGCAATTTATGATAGAGCTAGTAGTACTAAAAAATAATACATAGGAATCCAAATGTGCAAAAGAACAAAAAAGAAAAGAAAAATAAGTCCTTAGCATATTGTTGGAATAAATAAAAAAGTGGGCTTCTTGGCTCGCGCTTATGCACGCGACGCGACGGTCCGGACGGCGGTGGGCCGGACGGACGTGGAGCGAGAGGGATGGGAGATGGGACGGGGGCAGCTGGCCGCAGAGCAGGAGGGAGGGGGAGGGGGCGGAGAGGGGAGGGCCGACGCACGCCACCGCGTGCACAGGCACGCGCCAAGGAGCTTTTTGATAAATAAATAACCTGTACCCTCATTTGTAGCTATGGAGTTGTGGTACAGTAGTATGAACTTTTACGTGGCATAATAGCAATTCGAATATTCCTAGATTCACATGTATTCACAACGAATTTGATAAAAGTTTATATCGCGATATGAATCTAGCTCTTTGTCCAAAATAGAATCGTGACTTACGGAAACATGTTAGAATAAGTATAAAACCCTCGATCCTCACTAAAACTTCAGAATTTTAATGTTGTGTAGAGAAACATGATTTAGATTTAAGCCTCGTTTGGTTCACTGTAATGTAAAATAATCGTAATATAATCAAATAAAAATAAAAAATTATTTGATTATATTGCGATTACGATTACATTACAGTGAACCAAATAGGGTCTTAATCCTATCGAGAATTCGTAGAAGGGGAAAACTCGGTCTGATGCTCCTAATTGAAATAGAGAGGGCGTTGGTGTCTGATCATAATTTGGAAGGATATTTTTGGGACAACTTTGTCTTTTGGACACGGAAATCTCAACCCTCTGCAGCAACCTAAAAATGTTGAAATCGCCCCATATTTTCTGTAGGAACTCCGTTGATGAGAGGATCAATAAAGAGGACGTAAGTTTGATGCCTTTTCATTTAAGACAATTGAGATCTTTTATTTAAACGCTTATAGTGCACTATGTCAGGTTTCACAATTGTTTTAGATAGAAAATTAATGTGGACTTAATATTCTCTCACACAAACAAAAAAGCATGATTATCTTATGTTTTTGGATGTTTGGGATGATGTAGTTCTCGTGACAGTTGGTTTCATTACAAACAAGAGCAACATCATCTTCAACTATGGTCAATGATGGAACAGAAATTCGAACTGGGATGGACTGAAGGAGGATATGATGCCGGAACAAGAAATTCGAACTGGAGTGTAGGCTATGGTTGGCTAGGTGTACGTTGATTCATATAACCAACAATAAAACATATAAAAGAAAAAAAAAAAGATAAAAAGAAATTATTTTGAATTGGACTGGTCCATCTCAGTCCCTACATGGTTCCACCATTGGCTATGGTTAAAAAGAAGGTGCATTGAATACTATTCAAATTTAATTTTAGCTGCAATTGAAATCCTCACATGTTACACAAAAATCATAGCTGAATTTCATTATGAAAATTGTATAAACTATTACAAGAATAATTTCCACACACCTGTCAGCAGTTCCATGAAATAAAAGTTTCTAAAACGAATTATAAAATCGAGAAATAGAACATCACACAGCAGCAATTCTGTTGGTTCTAATTAGCAAAGGACAATCAGCAGTTACAATATATAAAATTTTGTGAACTAATATTATTTGGCTTCATTTAGAGTTACACTGTTAAATGCCCACATCAAATGGACGGCAGCAAGTTGGAAGTAGTTGTGAAAGCACAGTACTAGTCCCTAGATACATAAATAAGTACACAGAGTGACTAATTATGTTAAGAGTTATATTAATGTTTTGTAACTTAAAAACACTGAGTTTTAAATCTCACTTTCAGGTCTCGTTTCCTTGGTAGAATCATGACCTTGAAAAGGAAAGTCATTATTTCCTATGTTTGAATGTCAAAGAAATTGAGAAAAAAATAAAAGTAATTTCCAATAGAAAGATAATTATAAGAAAAAATAATTTCATCACTCCAAGCAAAGAATCACTTTTCCACATTTAAGTATCCATTTTTTCTTCCAATTTTCTTGGCATTTTCAAACACCGAACAAAAATCGATAAAAATTAGAATTCTACAAAGAAAATAAAACACCAAAGAATTGATTTCCTTAACGTGTATTGTTACTAGTCTTGGAGAGAGTTTTTTTTTTTGGGTTACTGCTAAACCTCGTTACAATGCAACTCGCCTGTCGGGAACATACTCATACATAAGAAATTATTCAGTTTGACCAACTCACCACGTGACAGTGGTAAAATCTATCCAATGGTATAATAACACGTGATAATATCAGAATATGTTTGTTGCAATGCTTATAAATAGACAGCAAGTCTATAGCACGTCTTCAACGATAATACATAGATATATAATAATTAGAAAAGGCTGGTGCAATGCTTATAAATAGACAGCAAGTCTAGCACACTCGCAGACAACAACACACACAGTTATTCCAACAGCATTAAGCTGCGATGCGACGTCTTTACTAAATTACAAAGCCTACTCGAAATGGGAAGAACGGGGAGTACAAGTGCAAATCTCTATCCACCAGCCATCTTTCACCAGCTTTCATATCAAACCCACTTGACGTGTTTCACAAGCCAGCTTCGATCAAGAACTAATCTCCTCACCACTGCTTCACTCACCCCTTCACATGGCATAGACGATCTCGCCGCTGCTGTCAACATCAAGCTCTGGGTCGGAGTCTAGATCATCCATGTCGTCGTCCATATCCAGGCTATCAATATACTGGCCAAGCCCACGAGTGCCCGCTGGAGGGATTGTGGCCTCTGCTATGATCTGCATTATCTCATCGATGCTCTGCATGGGTTGGTCGGGCTCCTCGAATTGGTTGCTCGTCGTGCCGTCATCCATCAGATCAGCAGGAAGATTCTTCAGGAACCAGGGGTGGGAACGAATTTCAGGCATTGTTATCCTCTGCAAATTCGATGGTATAGAACTAATAAGATTGCCAGTGGAGAAAAGTTTCCTCTATGAATTGTAATAGGGCATGACAAAAACTCCACATTAACAAAATTGAAATGGTCTAGCAGCACATGTAAAAAAAGAAAAGAAAAAAAATAGATGTCAGACTCAGGGTCGACCCTGGGGTAAGTCGGACAAGAGTTGGGGGTTGGGCAACCCCCCTATGCTAGGGCAATCCCCCGGCCTCAGCATGATCAAACCAAAGGTCAGGGTCGCTGATGACCACCACGACCGACTCACAATAAGAGTCGAAAGGCAATCAAAAATTAGCTCTGGATAGGACAACTCAATCATCTGGTCCGGCCCTGGTCAGACTCTAGGAAGAAATGAGTGTATCCGTGGAAAGTTATATGTGGCTCACCAACTGAGGACAAAGGGGTTAACAATGGTTTTGGTAATTTAGCAAGGGTGCTCAAGTTAACAGAAAAAATAAATGTCATATTCTAGGTTGTTCGGCTAACGGGAACGAACAAAAAGGTAGTAGGGAGAGCTAAGGTTGTTCGGCTAGTGAAAATGGGCAAATGTAGCAAAGATGATAAGGTTATTCGGCTAGTAGAAACGAGCTAAGGTGAAGATTGTTGGATTGTATCTCGTTTCCGAACCCTCAAAAGGGGGGTGACAATTGTGTGGTAACTTAGTCCCAACATCGGATAGGAGGTGGGATTTAGTCCCAACATCGGATAGGAGGTGGAATCATGAGGTGTAGATAATTGGAATTGGTTGGATTGCATCTCGTTAGGGGGGTGACAACGGTGTTGGTAATTTAGTCCCACATCGGGTAGGAGGTGGGGATAATGAGGTGTAGATAATTGAAATTGGTTCAGGCTTTACATGAGAATTCTGTTGTAAGACATATGGGCCCAATTCAATATCGCATCTCATGGGCCAATCTTAGGTTTGGGTCACTCCACGTTTCCGACAAGGCCTTGACGAACATGATTTGAAGTGTTGAATAAGGATATGGATTTTGTTAGCATTACAAAGGACATCCGTTAACATAGCCGAATGTTACAAAGGACATTCGTTAACATAGCCGAATGGAAGAAGAGGATTCAATTAGCCGACCCTAAAAATTTGGGATAAAAGCTTTCTTGTCATTTTTGTAGGACTCTGGGAGTACAAATAAATACTGTTTGAAAATGCCAAAAGTTAAATTGACCCTTTAATAACTAAGTAAATAAATAAACAACAGATTTACATCATGACATGTACGGAAGTTTGATTGTCTGGAAGTTGTTAGGATAAAAGCTGGGGAATAAAAAACTATATGGAGCAACAGCCAAAAGAAAATAAATCTCTCTAACTAGGACAAAATATTTGCGATGCTTGCTAGTAAAAAAGAGAATGCAGCAATAAGAATAGGCATGACAAGTAAAACACCACATGGGTTTCTGAAATTCAAAGTACATACCATAGCAGGATTAGCAACAAAAATCCTTGAAATAAGTTCTCGACACTCCTCAGATATGTGAACATAGTCCGGAATAGAATACTGAACACTCAATATGCGCTGCAAAAGTGAAGTAATTGAAGTTAATATACATATAACGAGGAGGCATAAGATGAAACAACCACCAAAACCTGAATAGTCTTCCGGAAATTTTTTGGCTCCTCAGGATCCTCGAATGGATATGCACCAACTAACATTACATAAAGTGTAACTCCACAAGACCACACATCAGCTATCTGTCCACCAAATCAAATATTATCAAGCAATCTGTAGTTGGCACCTTATCTCAAAGTTCATACGTTACAGATGGTGCACGAAAAAAGAATTCCACAACAGTATATGGTGTAATGACAATTTAGTTAAAGATTGTCTTGCCGCATTAGTAGTAAGTGGATTAGCAAAACATCAATAATATAGTATAGGAACCATTCATAACGGAACCGACTGCAGGTTGTGTCAGTTCTTCTAGTCAGCATATACTGGTACAATCAAGAGAGATGAAGTAGTCAAGGAGATCTGGAAAAGAACTCCACCTATAACCGAACTGTATGCTTATATGCTGCCTTAGAGAAAACAGTACTCGGCGGAGATCAAAATATACTTTAGAACCTCTAGTTGTAGACTCATGTACATGAGTATATTATTTCCATAAATTTCTGCATTGGACCTATTTCCACAAATTTCTGCATTGGCCCTATTTCCACAAATTTCTGCATTGGACCTGACATTTTCTAGTTAAAGTTTCACCTTGAAGATCCAATATTTTTATTCATGATGAAAGTACAAAGGTTTCAGAAAATTGTGTATGGAAGTAATGAATGATGTATAGATCAGTCTTGATAATCATGATAATGGTCAATGTGTCGCCCAACTGAATTCGGTTTGATAAATATCATCTAAGAGAAACTTACAAAAGGACTCCTCAGCTAAGAGAAATTACAAGTAGTAGCACTTAGTTTCCTGAACACTGAAACCCAGCCACACCAAGAAATTCCAGTTTCATATCTTCCAACATTTAAAAGAGAAACCCCCCCCCCCCCCCCCCCCCCCCCCCCCCCAACCCAATTCTAACCACTATTTTCCCCCTGTTAAATTCTGCCTCAAATCTGAGTTGGAATCCAAACTGATAAGGAAGGATTTAGAGATGACTCAAATACTTGCATTAGAAGGGAAAAAAATGGGTTTCCTTATTTGTAGAAAAATATCAGCTCATATATATATATATATATATATATATATGAGTTGTGATCCGGTGAGTAGTTCCTTAGGTGAGAAGATGAGAAAATGATCCATAACCATTGGATTTGTATCTACGGTTAAGATGACATTCATTTTGATAATAATATTTTAGGTAAGGATTTTTTTTTTATCCTATGATATCTAAATCGGCTTTTATTTTTCTTTCAGTTAATATACAAAGAAGAAAACTTTCCCTTCTCTAAGGCCTCGTTTGGTTCGCACAGGAAAGGAAAACAATTCTTTGTTCTTTTCCTTTCCTCGGAAAATTGTAATTTTCATCCATTTTTCTTTCCGGTGTGTGGAGAGGACAAGAAAATTAGAAGGAAAAATGAATTCCCTATAGTGGGAAAGTGAATCCTTGGTTGGATGGGGGGGAACCACTTTCCTCCTTATTTTCCTTCCCTATGGGAATCATTTTCCTTTCCTCATACTTTTCTTTGACATCCAAACATAGGAAAGGAATGGCTTTCCTTTCCCAACCCCATGATTCCGCCAACCAAACGAGGCCTAAGGGAATATAACCTGAAGTGGATGCATCACATAAGCAACCCAATTCTCGCTTACAAATCACCATTGTTCAGCGGTTAATAGAATGTCTACAATATTTCTGCAAAAGCGGAAGTCATGATATAAGTGAAATATAACTACTGGTACATTATTTACTCTGAAACTTTCACAAGGTTGGAGAACAGGAACCCAAAGCTCAAAATGTTCATCATTGTTTCCCTTCTCCAAGGGAATATAACCGGAAGCGGATGCATCACATAAGCAAGCCAATTCTCGCTTACAAATCACCATTGTTCAGCGGTTAATAGAATGTCTACAATATTTCTGCAAAAGCGGAAGTCATGATACAAGTGAAATATAACTACTGGTACATTATTTACCCTGAAACTTTCACAAGGTTGGAGAACAGTAACCCAAAGTTCAAACACCCAAGTTATTTTATTCTAGCTATATGAATTACACTTTGCTACCAGTTCTTATCTAGAACCCACCTGTTAAACTTTTTAGCCACATCATTTCTAATTACTGTTCAACAGTGTTTCCAGTTCCTTTCATGACTTATATTCTTACTTAACAGACAAGTTTCTAGCACTATAATTCATAGATATTTTGAATTGTTAGGTATATGTATAATATATAAGAAACCTGGTTGTATAGTGTATTATCTTCTTGTATTGCACAAGTTGTTACTTATACAGTTCTAATGATATGGATAACATACAAGTAACCAAGTCCAACCCTGATCTTTGAGTTGAATCAGTTCCCGATGGCCTATAATTGGTTTAAGTTACTAATTCAGTCATTAAAAAATTACCACTATTTGTTCATTGCATTTTCTTCATGGCAGTACCTATTGGGCTATTGACTTAGTATTATTGGTATAGTTCAACAACCTTGCCTATGAAATAATTTGGTTCATCCTGAAAAAGGATTTCTAGTGATGTTGGTTAGTATTTTACTTTGCAAGTCAAAGTTTGTAGTGTAGCACTTAACGGTGTGCTTCCGATTTTTTTTTAATGTCATCTCCAGTGACTTTTTTCTTCTATTTCACTACTAGACATGCTTAGCTAGATCCAAGTAGTTCTAGGACATCATGCAGAACAAAATATCCAGCTAAGCATGTCATAGTGGTGAAATTGACAAAAACAATAAATCACTACAAACTGACAGAAACCAAAATAAGAAAAATATGAAAGCCACACCATTAATTATAAGATGAAGTGATAAGCACCATTAATTATGAAAGCCACAAAAAATATTTCTACATATTACATTCGCTCTTTCTCTCGGTTTCCTTCCATCAAATCCCTCTCTCTGAACTGAAACCCAAATCCAAGCTTACCCTCTTTTTCCCCTTTCCTTGACACTCATATTATAACCATAAAGCTGAGTTTCAGAATAAACATAATTTGTAAGTCGGAGACTCGGAAGTCTGTTGGGCAGTTGCTGCAGAGAGGAACGTGCAGCAGTTATTTTTTACCTTTTATTTTCACAGTTAAGTATATATTCTTTCATTGTCAGTATTTTGGTCCTTTAACAATTTGGGATGGAAAATTAATAGCATAAGTATGAAAAAACTAATGCATTGTTACTTGATGAGCACAAACTATAAGGGGATTCCCTGCAATTTGTCCTAAAATCTATTATAAGTACATGTATACACTAATGATGCCTATCAAAAGTTGATGATCCTATTTTCCAAAATGTGATTCAAAATTAAGCTTCATATGCATGAAAATCACAGAACCAAAAAAAGAATAAGATAAGTTGCAGAAGATTTCTCTGCACCAAAAAGAATAGATGCAGTCTTTTCTTCAACCTATAGCATTTTATATTCATAAACCGTTTACAAGTGTGTATTGCTAAGGAGGGGGGGGGGGGGGGGGGGGGGGGGGGGGGGGGGGGGAGGGGGGGGGGGGAGGGGGGGGGGGTGGTTTACTTTAAAACTGAACCAACAGGTGTAGAACTTAGAACTGCTCAAAATTTAGATCGTAGAAGTAAAATTAGCTACTAGAAAAGGGAAATAAATAATGTGTATTTTGTAATTGCCAGAGATAATATACCTTGCCATCATATTCCTTCTTGAGTAGAACTTCAGGAGCAATGTACGCAGGAGTTCCAACAGTTGACTTTGGTTGCGAGTGCAGAACTGATGACTAAAATTACATTAAGCAGGGTTAATTAAACTGCCAAACTATATAAAAATAAATTAAGAGGGGCCACAAATAATATATTAACTAGCATCACAATGATCAAAACTTGAACATTCCACAGAATTAGAAGCGCCTCACTGAGGTTGTGACAAACCAAGGCTAGATCTATAAGATTGCCTATTATAGATAAGTAGCTTGAGCGGAGCATATATATAAACATTACACTAAATAATTTCAATGCAATGATGAAAGTAGTATTATTAAAAAAGATTTGTATACACACTATCGTCACTTATACTCGTGCATGTATGTATTATGTGTTTGAAGGATTATGTCTACAGCAGTGCTATTAAAGGCGGAAAAGGTGCTCACCTAGATGCCAAGGCGAGTCAAAGAGGCCATTTTTAGCCTCGAAATGCCTCGGGCACCCGCTGGAATATGATGCATCATATGGTGCTGAACAAGAATTCTATAACATCATATTGATAAATATAATAGGTCACAGGATTTTGCATTCTCAAACCTGAGCATGATATCTATTTTAACTTTCTTGTTTTGTTGGCATTTAACAAGTAGTATGAGACATGATGTCAGGATTATCTTTGAAACATGGTTGATCACAATGCAATGAAAATGATACACAATTTGTTAAAGTCCTGATTTCTTAGTGGTTCTAATTGATTGAAGTTATGATTAGCTTAAGTTGTTTAGTATGTTTTTTTGAACTTAGAGCCTCGTCTGACTTGGACGAATGTGTAAGGTGTTACTTGACCTTAGAACCTTAAGGGACCTCTTGACACCTAAACAACATTAGGATAAAGATGGGAGCAAAGAGCATGTTATTTGAATAGCATGGTCCTAATGTTTTGTTAACATATTGCAACATAAAACTACAACATGTGGAAACGTTGAAAGCTCAAAACCACATTACCTTGGAATAGCCAAAATCACATATCTTCAGACGAGGTGCAGCACTTCCATCTAGCAAGGTGTTCTCTAGCTTTAAGTCTCTGTGACATACTTGCTTGACAACAAAAGAAACAAATACAGAACTCAATATTCAAAAACATGAAAAAATGTTCAAACAAAATAGTAATTTCATGCTTCATGCGGAATACCATAGAATGACAATAGCTGACACCCGATATAAGTTGCTGGAAAAAGAAACGGGCCTACAAGGGCAAGGAAAAGCAAGAAACTTAGATAATGATTAAATTTTGGTAAAAAGAGATGAACACCAAACAGGTTATTACCTCATCCTCACTGAAGCGGCCAGCATTGCAAATGCGCTCAAAAAGCTCACCACCAGAAGCATATTCCATAACAATGGCCAAATGGGTCGGTGTTAAAATAACCTGCGAAAATTTGAAAGGAAGATATCAAATGAACCATCTCTTGCTATCAAGAACAATCAAACGAAACATTTAGCATAAACAAACCTCTTTAAATCTAATAATATTAGGATGCCTCAAAGATCTGTGGTTAATAATCTCACGTTGTACATTTTCATCTATCTGTACACCAAAAGACAAGGGTAAGACAATGTAACTAGTAGAATAACTACACAGAATCGGTATTTCAGATAAGTCCTTAAAATTATATTATTTTTTCTCAATTCCATTATCTGCTTAACCCTCTCAAGTAACTCTAGTTACAAGGACAATAGGACAAAAGGTAACATAACTAATTAGCATGAGTTAGGCTAAATCTAACAATAAATTTAAGATGGCTACAATAACCTTTGGTTAGTTTACACACACAAACACACAGATTAACCTCACATCATCAACTCCATTGCCTTCTTATGCCGAGTAAAGGTAAGCTAGCTTGTAGGTAGGATAATAACACTATTCTAATGGGTTAGAAGAGAATAAACGATAGGTAGGAAAGGAGTTAAGGAGGTGGGGAAGAAGTTTGAAAGATTGTTTCCACAGAAGATGGACAGGGAAGTAGATGGCTTGAGAAGGGTCAAAGGATAAATTTTGGGTTGCAAACTTGTTAGAACTAGATAGCTGATGAGTGAGATGTACGGATAGAACATCTAGCTTCAAAGCTATTGATATGTTCAGTGTAATATTCCGACATTTAGATGACCAAGCATCAAGCAGGGATCCTTGTAACTAGAGTTCTCTAGGATTTAAGGGGGCTCTAAGAAAATAAAAGGAATTACCAGACCTATGTCAAAGTAGATATAAAGCACGGGTGTTATCTCTAAGAATCACTTCTACTAACTATAAATTTAAGGGGGCTCTAAGAAAATAATAGGAATTACCAGACCTACGTCTAAGTAGATATAATGCATGGGTGTTATCTCTAAGAATCACCTCTATTAACTATATCTTAATTGCTAGTTACTCGAAACATGTCAGATCTCTTCTGCTAATATAAATAACTACATTGACAGGTATTCAATCTTCACCTGTGTTTCAACACCAATTAGCTATATTTTCTTTCACCCTCCATTTTTTCTACTCATTTACTAATTCTTAAATGATCAAAAAAGTACAGTGTATAAAACCATCACTTCCCATGGACCAAGTATGGGCTTATAGTAGTAAAATCAAGTAAAACCTTATTTTGGGCTGTTCTTGTAATCCTCAAGTTGTTAGTCGGCGATGAATAGATACTTATGGTACGTTTATCTATCTTGAGTTTAACACATTTCCTTGAGAATCAAGTTAGCACGTTTTCTCTTGACAATAACAGCATGGGCTGAGCCAGCATAGGCCCAGTGGGGTCATGTGACCCCACTCAATTTTTTAATTATATATATATATATATATATATATATATATATATATATATATATATATATATAAACTTTTATTATTAATTGTTTTACTCTCAGCTACTTATAATACGAACGAGCGACAATTTGATGTTCTACTTGTTTTACTTGCAGTTGCAAGTAGCTTATTTATGCCATAAATTGTCCTTATTTGCTCTTAGATGGCAAGATTTAATTTGCTCTTAGATGGAATAAAATTATTTTATAGTATAACATTTTTCGATTAAAAAAATTAAGTCAAAGTAAATTAGTGGTTGGAAATGAAATATTTTTAATCTTATTTTTCCTTGAGGGCGAAAATAATATTTTGTTTTCATACAAACTTAGGATGGTAATGTTCATGACTAAAATTGTAGGATCCAAGTATGAATTTTAAGATACATTGAATCTCCACGATCAAATGGTTAAAATTGACAAAAAATGTCTTGTATGACCTGACTGGAATGACACAGAAGTTTATAGTTCTGATTTATTGGGTTAGAATTAATGTACCCTTTAATGTCAATCGTATTTTGAAATAAATATAAAAAATGAGCAGCTACAATAGAAAAACTAGAATAGACGACCAATGTTAGTTATAGAAAATATGATTTGTGACTAAATTATGCACACAAAAAAATCTCTACACTTTTATTATTTTTTTGAATTAAATTTTTTTTAGTCGATTTTGATCCCGCTACACTCAAATCCTGGCTACACCACTGAATAACAATAATTAATGATTCAACATCTGCATCTAGATATCCTACAGCGCCAAACAACTTTTGTATGGTGTCTAACAAGCACAACTTCTAAGCCAACAGGACTAGAACTTCTAAATCTGACAAAATTTGTAGCTTCCAGTGATGGCCAAAGTAGAGCCAGAAGATTAAAGAAACTGAAATGGGAAAAGTCCAAATTTGACAGTGATGTCAGATCTCTTCTGCTAATATAAATAACTACATTAACAGGTATACAGTCTTCACCTGTGTTTCAACACCAATTAGCTATATTTTCTTTCACCTTCCATCTCTTTCTGCTTGTTTACTAATTCTTGAATGATCAAAAAAATTCAGGGTATAAAACCATCACTTTCCCATGGATCAAGTATGGGCTTATAGTAGTAAAATCAAGTAAAACCTATTTTGGGTTGTTCTTGTAATCCTCAAGTTGTTAGTCGGCGATGAATACCTACTTATGGTATGTTTATCTATCTTGAGTTTAAACATTTCCTTGAGAATCAAGTTAGCATGTTTTCTCTTGACAATAACAGTATTTAATGATTCAACATCTGCATCTAGATATCCTACAGAGCCAAACAATTTTTGTATGGTAATAGAACCGGACTAGTCAACTTCTAAATCTGACCAAATTTGTAGCTTCCGGTGATGGGCCTGATGGCCAAAGTAGAGCCAGAAGATAAAGAAACTGAAATGAAACTCCAAATTGGACAGTGATTGTTTCCAAGTTCCAAAGGAGTGTAGTAGAGCAAATCAACCCACAGAATATGGTAATAGAACCAAACTTAGCAAAATGCAATCAATAATGTCACCTACACTCTCACAAATAAGAATCGTGCAAATAGATAAGCATTGATCAGAAAGATAGGTAGACATGCATCCCACCATCTACTGTCATAGGCACAGAATTAGTGCAATATGACAAGGTCCCACAAAATAATCCAATTAATTGTAGAAAGCAAAGCACTAGCAAAAACCATATCCCAATATCACTAAATTGCCAACAAAAACTATAAAAAAATCACAAATAAATAGAAACCAAGAATAGCCAATTACCAAAAAGGTTACCAAATTTTTAATTGAAAATGAAAAGACAACAAAATCATAGATCCCCATTACCAAAAAATGATACATAATCCATTTCACTTTCAACTAAAGAAAAACTAAACTCCATCTTTAGTAGCCTAATCACTATAGAACTATCAATCAACAACAACAAAAAACCAAAGCTAACTATCTTTCCACTAAAAGAAAGACTACGATCAAAAATAGCAAAACATTAGAAGCGTAATAACAACAGAACTATCCTTTAACAACAAATATAAGCTTTTATAGCATAATCACACAACCCATCCATTGCTATAAAAGAACAAACTTTAACTCAAGATTCCATCTTTAGTAGCCTAATCACTACATAACTAACAACTAACAAAGTTCCAGCTTTATACTCCCATTCTTTCCATTTAAAGTTAAACTAACATCAAAATCTCATCTTTACTAGCCTAATTATACTTCCACTAGAAGAAAAACCAGGCTAAAAGGGGGGGAAAAAACTTGAGTAGACGAATTAATCAAAAGTTCCAAATTTAGTTGCCTAAATCGCTACATAACTACCAACTAACAACAAAAGCTCAATAAATTCGAACCTTCTCTCCTCTCTCGATGTACTTGACAGCGACGAGCTCCTTGCTCTGCTTGTCCCTCATCAGCCTGGCGATTCCGAAGTTCCCGGCGCCGATGTCCTTCACCAGCTCGTACCGGTCGCTGTCGTGCATTATCGGCAGATCCATCCCGGGCCCCACCGTCACCGCCGTCCGATCCATCGCCGGAAAAAGAAACCCTAGCAATATCGACGACCACTCCTCTCTTGCTCACATCAGCGACCAGGGAGGCTCGCCAGAGGACGGATTCGCTCTGATCGCCGGAGAAATTGCTCGGGTTGCTCTTCCGATCTCTCGAATTCTAGGGTTACTGTTAGGGTTTTCGATTTTTCTAGGTTTAGGGTTTCGAATTTTGGGGTTGTTTTTGTTCTGTTTGCTTACAGAGTAAGGAGAAGAGCCACTCCCGGGAGTAAACGAACGCCGCGAATTAAATATCTTTGTTAGGAGAGGAAGTAACTGTATTTACGCAACTACCCCTGTACTGTCTTCTGAAAGTGTATTGGACGTTGGATTTCGATCGGACGGAAAAGGATGGTTGACTGACTCTGGGAAAATGTTTGGTTTACGACCAAACTTTTACAACTTTCTTACAACTTACACTCATTTGCTGACATGTGGGCTAGACCACCACCTGGTCCACATGTCAGAAATGGATGAGTGGTTGTAAGAAGATTGTAAATGTTTGATTGTAACTACTATTTCTTTTGTGCCTACCCCCTTCTCACACTTCTAATTGCATAATATAATAATAATAAAAATGTTTTTACTTCTTTTTTTCCTTTTACATGGATAACATTAACATGTGTATGGTAAATATTTGTAGAATCCTTAATTAAATACAAGAAAATTTTAGGACAAAAAAAAAAAAGATTATTAGCTGAATCTTTTAGTTTCTATGTTATCATTCTACTTAAATTTAATTCCTTAAATACAATTTTGAATGGTTACTAATTTTTATCTTTTAATTTATTTTTTTATAGCTTTGATATTTTTTCAAATCTAATTTCAAACTTAGATAAGTTTGAAAACAAAATTTAAAATCTTAGATATTTTTCAAACTTGGATATAATTTGAAATCTAAGATATTTTTAAAAAATGTAATATTATAAAAATATCTTAGAGATAAGTTTGAAAAAATAATTTAAAAGCTTAGATATTTTTCTCAAATCTTAAATATAATTTGAAGTCTTAGATTTTTTTTAAAATCTTAGATTGTTTTTCAAATCAAATTCAAATTGTTATTATAAATATAATTTAAAAAATACATATATAAAGATAAATTTTGAAATTAAATTTTAGATATTCTTTCAAATCTAAATTCGAATTATTATTTGAAATTGTATTTTAGAGATAAATTTTGGCAAATAAAATAATTTTAAATGTTATAAAATATTATTTAAATTGTATCTAATAGTTTGATATGTTAAAATATTTAGATAAAGTTGGGTATTGAAATAATTATAGATAATTTAAATTAGACAACGTTAGTAGAAAAATGCTAAAAATTTAAATATCAACCAGAATAAATTTGAAAAACTAAATTTTAAATAAAGTTTGGTAACATTTTGAAATTGTACATAGCTAAATTTAGATTGGATAGGCATAATTTTCAAAGATAAGAAACTAAAGACACGAAAATAAACATAAAAGATAGATTTGAGAATATAAACTATAAGATAAAGTTAGTGATATTTAAAATATCAATCGTAATAAAATCGAAACATATATTTGAAAAAATAAATTAAAAGATAAAAACGAGTAACCATTTTAAATTGCATCTAGAAAGTTAAATTTAGGTAGGATGAGAATATGAAAACAAAAATGTAAAAAACTAATACATCTTTTAAAAAAATTATTTGAATAAGCCAAATAAGTTCCAACTAAGTTGGCATATCATCCCGCCTTTCTAATTCTTGAAAACTTTTCCCCACCTCCCGAAATCTCTTAAACTTCATCGTTCTCTCTAAAATTTTCTAATTAATACAGTATGCCTGATTTGGCATTGTTGCTCAGTTTTTCAGAAATTTTTGCACACGTCGTTCTTATTAAGATAATTTGGAGTAGATGTTTTTAAGAATAAGCAAAAGCATCCATGATAAGCAGTCTCAAACCGAACCTATGACCAAATTAGCATGACAAACATCTAAGATTATAATTAATTTGTGACATTGAGTTGATTCAAATTATATTGATTTTATTGTGTGATTGTGGTTGATTAATGGGGATGCTATTGTATTATCTCTTTAATTTTCTTGCTTCTCTATGGGCTATTTGGATGGTTATAAATGGAAAGTTTTTGAGTCACTTTTACAGTTTTTTGATTCAATATAAGAGAGGGGACAAAATTTTGGACTCATTATTATTTTATAGTTCTTGTCACCTATTGTCTTATATGAAAGAAAAAAAAAGTCTCACTATCTTCACCCATTATTAAGTGAAAGTGCATCGTTAGTGACACTCTTGTACTAATTTGATATTAGTAAATAATTAGTGTTAATTTCAAATAAAATAATTAGTACTCAAACTAAATATTTTAGATAAAACAATTTATATTCAATATTAAATATTATTACATAAATAGTAATAATTTAAGATTAGTTTAAAGGTCCTATGTGAGTATCCAAGGTCAATATAAGTAGATATTACCCTTTTGTGTCTTTAGTAAAGATCTCAATGTTTCGTCTGATATGCAAAATCAACATTGGTATAAGTTGTCAAAAATAGTTCATTTGCATGAGAAAAAATAATAATATAAAGGAATTAGTATTTTAAGTCAAGAAGCTCGTTAATCGTCTTACTGATTGAACATTTGTCGAGATAAGAGCGGATTGACCAAGGATGAGATTAGCAAAAACCAATGAATAAAGACAATTCGAAAATCTCTTTTCTTTGTAAACAAGTAAGCAAAAAGACGGCAACTAATTAGTATTAATTTTAATTAAATAATTGATAAAATATTATTTAACTAACTAATTGATTTTTTATTAATAAAGAAAACTAATACTGCATAATAAAATAATTACACTAATTATACTAATAGTATTAACTAATTAATTAGCTAGCTAACTTAATTTTATTTAGTATAATTAATAAAAAATAATAGTAATATTAAATAAAAATTAATACTAATTATTTAACTAATTAATACTAACTACTATTAAATAATTAGTTCTAATTTTTCCTATTTAACATTAGTATTAGAATAACTAGTATTAATATTTATTTAATATTAAATAATCACAATAGTGACAGTAATATACAACAGTAATAGTATTTAATACATGTAATTACTTAATAATTTTTTTGGTAATTTTAGTTGTTAATAGTTAAATTAAAAAGATTAAATAATTAGTATTAATAAATTATTACTAATTTAGTTATATAATAGTTTTTGTTATTATTATGATGCACGTTTTTTTTTTTACTTTTCCACATTTTTATATTTAACGTGAAGTGTTTATTTACTTTGATTGTTTATGAGCTAAAAGAAATATATTTTTAATATAGAATAATCTCTTTCCAAAAAGAAATATTTTTTAGGGTACAAATACAATTAAAAACTCCATAAGGTTACACAAGCAAAAAAATAAATAAATTGAGAAGACTATCTACCGTTTGGCGGTAGGTAATAGTTTCTTAGGACCACCAGGGATGACCGGATCAGCAATTCAGTTACCGGATTGAGGGGTGAACATTTCATGTGAATTTGTTAAAGCGTATTGTCTGGAAGTGCGGCCACAGCGAGCAATTCGGGAGGAAAAAGATGAAAATGTCCTTAGAGTGGTGTTAATGTTTGTTTTGCTCACCGCTAGCTGTTTTATGGACCTCGAATCGAAACAACGTATTGGGACTGGTGGAATTAAATATAGAAGGATCTACTTTGGGATTGTCTGGAAGTGGGTGGGTTGTTGTTTTCCTTCCTTTGCTGGTAGTGGTACATTAGAGCGATATGCACGTGAAGGCCTACGTGAGTCATCGACTTTGGGCGTGCGGCTAACTGCGTATATCCAAAAGTAATTGGTTGGCGTATGAATGGCAGTAGAGTGATTGGCTGGCATACGAATGTCCGCATATAGTTTTCATACGTAAAGAAGAAAAAAAAGAAGAAAAAAAATTGTATTATTGGTGGCTAGTAATTATGTTAGTGGAGATATGTGTAATTTACATATTTTTCCTAGTTAATTTAAGAATGTTTTGATACATACAAGGTTGGAGAATAACATTATTGGAACATGAAAGTGTTGGAGTCTAGTCTGGATTTGGTAACAACATATTTGTAGAATCCAAATCTAGTTAAATATTTTATTTGATTAAATTTGGATATACATAATTGGTGTTGTGCTATTTTAGATATAATATGATGCTTAATTTAGGAAATCCTATTATGATCTAAAATAGGATGTTGATGGAATATTTTAGGTATAATATGATTCATATATATTTTATTCCTATTTAGGAATCCTATTACGACTAGAATATATTTTCTTTCATCCTATATATATGGGGTGAGAGTGGAGGCACAAAGTACAAGCACAAAAGTGGAGATTCGGGATGCTCGTCCACATAAAATCTAAGAGAAAGTCCGTACTTTGCTCTTAGGACTTCGTCATCCAAGACAGAAGGAGGAAGGAGATCTATTCAAGGAGTTCTCAACTTTGGTTAGAGAGATTGCTAAGGTTGCCCAGTGATCTCAATTGTAATCTTCTGTTTTTTCTTCTTAAGAGTGGTGAGGGATTGAACCGGCGAATGGTTCAACATTAGTTTTTATCAATCTTATAATTTCATCTGAGTTATTAAATTTTGAAATTTGTCCAGGTGACGTACGTCACCGCCATATACTTGTCTTCATCTTGTGTTTGGTGTCCGTTAGACGGAAGTTGGTTTTAATCAGGTGGGTTGGCAAACGCTTCCGTACGCGCCCAACAGAAAGTTCAATAGTGAACCCTAGAAGTTTTAATATTATATATACTAGAAGTTGTGCAGTCTTTTGTTTGTATTTTTTTTCCACTTTTTTAAATATATAATTTCATGACAAAACTATTGTGAAATAGTATAAAATATTTGGTAATTAGTAAATTTATTTTTGAGATGGTGAACATTCATTATAGTTTGAATTGTGGAGTTATTAGTGTGGTTAATAATTATATTTAGTGGGAAGGTGTATGTGTGTGTGTATAAAAAAAAATATGTGGAAGTTTTTGTCAATATATAGTAGAAGTCATGCACACGTGTCTTTTGTTGTGTTTTTTTTTAAATTTTTTTAATGTACACTTGCATGATAAATTTATTTTGAAATAGTATAAAATATTACGAAACAAATTTATCTTTGAGATGGTGAACATGTAGTTGGAAGTGTGTACTTATCATTAATTAGTAATTCTGTTAGTGGAATGTGTATAATTTACATATTTTATTCCTAGTTATTTAAGCATATTTTGATATATATATATATATATATATAGAAATGGAGAATAGCATTCTTAGAATATAAAAGTTCTACAGTGAAGCCTATAATTTGTATGTGCGCGCGTGTGCGTGTGTAGCACTGAGATACCACGAAGCTGTGGAGATGATTAGCTAGCTTAAGAGTTACAAGAGTAGCTTAAGAGTTACTCTTGTAAATAATACCTTTGTAATGCTTCATATCGTGAACCTTGCATACTCATGTTGTTACAAATTGTTCACTAAGTGTCATGCTGGTTAATTAGAAACATGCAATGAACTTGATGTTCTATGATGATGTACTATATTTGGTCTTGTCACAAAAAGAAGAAGTTAAATTTAACACTTGTAGAACATTCTTCCTATAATTCTTAATCGGATTGATAGATCTCAAATGACTAGTCCAATATATTTTCTCCCTACATTTACTTTGTATGGAAGTAGTAAGTTACATTTTTCTTTTTTGTATTTTTTAATAATAAAAATTGCGTTTGACTAGATAAAAATTCTGGCTATGTCATACATCAGAGTGTGAGAAAATGTTAGTGACAACTTAAGAACTTATCGAAACATATTCACAAGGGACTATCATAATTATTTTAAACAAATTAAACTCATGCATATCCAAACCAAGAGAAAAAATTAATTACGCTTTGATAGCAATACTATGTTTTTAAATATCAAATATAAAAGCATGCTATGATTTTAAAA
Source organism: Iris pallida (assembly GCA_029216955.1). Classification (NCBI taxonomy): domain Eukaryota; kingdom Viridiplantae; phylum Streptophyta; class Magnoliopsida; order Asparagales; family Iridaceae; genus Iris; species Iris pallida. The sequence continues at coordinate 13,872,752 of JANAVB010035418.1, forward strand.
GAATTATATTAAATCCATACATATAATTGACAAGTGGCGGCCCTGGCCTAGGGCGGCCAGGGCGGCCGCCCAGGGTCCATGAAATATATGGACAAAAAATTAATTTAAATATATATATATATATATATATATATATATATATATATATATACATATATATATATATATATATATATATATATATTAGTAATATTGTATCTAAAATAGAACTAATATGTTACATGATCCTCTTTTTTCACAAAATAATTATGGTGTAGTGGTTAGTATGTTAAACTTTCACACTAGAAATTCTAGTTTCAATTCTTGGTTGTTATTTTTTTTTTTGTATATATATATGGGCCCCAATTTAAAAGTTTGTCTAGGACTTCCACGAACTCAGGACCGACCCTATAATTGACTAAGTTAATAAATGCGGAAGCGATACAAACAAAATCTTATTTCTTCTAGTTAATCTCCAATAAGCAAAGAGAGGAATATAAAATCTCTCTATTGTTCATTAATAAGGGCTTTTTATAAAGGCACTTCACTTTTTGATGAGGGCTAGCCCATTTTTAATTTTGTATTATTTACAAGTTTGCCATTGAAGAAATTGATCAGGGCTATCCCACTCTTTGGTATAAGTCACTAGTGCAAACAAGGACTGCCCAAATTTTTGGCAGCCCTACATACAGTACGGACTGCCAGAAAAATGGGCAGTCCTTTGTTTCATATGCTGTGACTTAGGACTGCCCAGTTTTCTGGCAGTCCATTCAGTTTGTAGGACTGCCAGAAAATTGGACAGTCCTTGTTTTCACTAGTGACTTATACCAAAGAGTGGGATAGCCCTGATCAATTTTTCGATGGCAAACTTGTAAATAATACAAAGTTTTAAAATTGGCTAGCCCTGATCAAAAAGTGCAGTGCCTTTATAAAAAGCCTTAATAAGAGCCTACGTAACTCCCTCTCTTTGAATTCTTACATACTCTTTATATTTTATGTGATGTTACTGATGTATCTAATTTGTTGTGCTCTCTCCTCTCTCTCTCTCTCTCTCTCTCTCTCTTACACTACGTTTGGGAAGGAGGAGAAATAGAGGGAGGGGAAAATTTGAGGGAAAAGTGGAGGAAAATTAGAAACAAGTTGTTTGGAAAGGGGGAAAAGAAATAGGAGGAGGGGAATCTGGAGGAAAAATTTTGGTAGGTCCCACCAAAAAAATTTTCTCCCAAAACCGGGAGGAAAATGTACGTGCTTGAGGGAATTGGGTAATATTTACCCAATTACCCCTCAATCAATTCTCTTTCTTTTTCTAGGTTGTCCGTTCCTATTCTTTTTCTTATTTTTTCTTCGGGTATTATATATATTTCTCTCCTATCAGCTTACATATCACAAAATTATTATAGGTTGTGATTGCTACATATCAGGTAATCAAACTATCTTATCCCTTTTATATCAGGTAATCAAATTAAATATGAGTCTATTAATTTGATTATTTTAAAGATAATATTTCATATCATTTAAATCTTAAATCGAATATAAGACTTTGTATTTTAATTTATTTACAGTTTAAATTCATATAAAATGTTGTATTATCTCTAACAATAAGAACATAATATAAACCAAAAAAGTCAATTTTTAAATCTTAAGCAAATATTGATTTATTCTACAACTCACGTATAAGACATCTCAAAAATAATAAATAAATATCGTAGGAGTTTAATTGATATAAAGTTTATTATTTTAAAGATAATATTTTATTATTAAATCTTAATTCAAATGTAAGATTTTGTATTTGATTTATTTATTAGTTAAATTTCATACATTACTGTATTATCTCTAATAATAAATATATAAATATAAACATATATAGCTAATCTTAAAAAAATCTAGTTAATCTACAACTCACGTATATAGTTAATATTAAAAAATCTACTACTCACATGTATAGTTAATCTACAACTCACGTACATATAGTTAATCTTAAAAAAAAATCTACAACCCACTTATATAGTTAATCTTAAAAAAATCATAAACGTGAGTTGTAGACACCTCATAAATATATATTTATGATTTTTGAGACATCTCTAGCAAAAGAAAATCATAAATATACGAATTTTTGTGTGTATAAGGTATCTTATAGATTTATTTATTAGTTAACTTCATATATATTACTGGATTAGTTAATCTACAACTCACGTTATATAAATAAAACTTACGGATGAGTTTAACTCCTATCAATTGATTATTTTAAAAATCATAAAAAAGTTAAGGACAAATCAGTAATTTTATCTATCTCCTACAAACAAACAAAAGTTAATTTTTCACTTTTCCTCTCCCTCAATTTTTTTTTTCCTCTCAAATTTTCCTCTCCCTCCTCTCCTATGTTCCCAAACATAGTGTTAGTGATAGGAGAATATATAAAAGTTTAATGGAAGTCACATGTAGGAGTTGTGTAATGATGTAAAAGTGAATGCTGGTTCAAACGGAACCACCCACGACTTCATGTACCCATCATTCACAAACAATGGATTACGTAATCATTAATTTATACATTCTATAATAATATTTATTTAAAGATTAATTTTAAAATTAGATAGACTCATTGTAGGTTAGAGGTTATAACTTCATTCTAAGAGAGAGAGAGTTCCATATTTCAATACTCTTAGTCTTCTTTATGCATACTGAAAAATGGTCGTAGTCAGGTACCACACATAACTTGTTTCAGTAGTTGTACCAAGATTTGCATTTAGTCTTGCACTAAATTTAATATATGATTAGATTAATCCTCAATTAAATTTTGTTTTATATTAGTTAAACATAGTAAAATATTTAACAAACAAATTCTTAGAAGATAATAAATAGCAATGACATAATGATTTATTCTATAATTTGTATAGTTATAAACTTATAATATCTTATTATTCAAGGTCATGCCCGCCATGTCATTTATACATATCCTAAAATATTGATCAGTTTTACCTGCCAAGCTAAGAATCTATACTACTATATAATTGAAAAAAAATTATTTTTACCGTGGTAATTTTTTTTTCTAAATATACTTTTGCATATATTTACTAATTAAAATCATTTATTAAAATTAATAGGGTGAGCAAGGTAATTACGAAATATGTCATTTGGTCTTCTTAACTAGCTAGTATTACAGACAAGTATAAAATAGAATAATAATAAATTTAGAATAATTAAAGCTATTGAAATTTTAAGTCTTTTTAAATAGTCATAATAAAAATATAAAAATTATAATAGTTTTTTTAATCTTTCTAATAATAATCTATAAAAATATATGCATAAAATACGTACATATATATTAGTTATTGTCTAAATAGTATTTGTGAAGTCCTCGTTGGACCACGGAACCTACTAGAACGGGAAAGGGCTGGTTGACTCTAGAGAGTGGTCTTGCTAGCCTCTTTTAAGCGTGACCAATGATGAATATGTTCTTTATGTGCATGAAAATAAAAAAGAAAAGTAGGTTTGTCCACCAAATACATAGCTAATTCCTACCTAACAACAAAGATGGCAACGTGTAGTATTTGGGTCAACCGTGGACTTGCCGGCCAATTAAATGCCAAGGCTCACAAGCATTGGAGCTGTTGCCAGTTGACAAGTATTCGTGGAATCTCGCTCGCATTGACAAATTTAAGTTTTCTTGTATCGGAACAAGTGTGTCCTATTGGTAAAAAATTGAGGTTCCAAGTTGACTCCAACTTGGATGCTTACTCGAGTCAAATTTTCATGGGTTCAATGATCATATATACAAGATGGTCCTCCCACGAACTTGTTGAAGTCTGACAAGACTTCGGACTTGGACAACCCTTCTCCATATTATCTTCGATGTCATTTGGTTTTCTTAGGACCGGCCTAGTCCAAAAATAACTTAAATCTAATTTTCAATAGAGGTAAAGGTCAACCAAAATTGGCTCCGACTAAGACAACACAACTCTTCGGACTGGTCCTGATAATGAAGAATCCTAGGGTTAGTAGAGGGAGTGTCCAAAAGGCTTCAAGGAATCCAAGGTAATGATAATGCACAAATTTATGTTGACTGGTTTGACCACAAATAGGTTTTTTAAAGTCGATACCATGCCAATACCCCATTATTTATCAGGATTGTGTTCTAGGATCGTAGGACGTTGCATCAAAATATATTATTGCCAACGGTTACCATCGTACCAAATAATTTTTGTCACAGTAATAACCGTGACGGTTGGCCATGGTTAATGTTTCCTACGATTTTATCTTAAAAATTATATCTTAGTAGCGGTAATAACGATTACAATCTATTTGTTTTGTAATGGTTATAATCGTTACTAGTGTAAATTTAGTAACGATTATTCCCGTTGTCAATATAGTCATTACCGTTACTATTATTTCATTTTTTAAGATTTTTTTTTTATCGTTACTAGTGTTGACTCATTTTCCGAAATTTGGGTTGGGGATGAACTGGAAATTCAGGATCCAACTAGACATAATCAAAATCGAACAACCAAATCTCAAGTATATGACAATCATACACTCAAAAGACGATTATGGCCGGCTCGGAGGGTTGGATTACCCTAATCGAAACTAATTTTGGTTGCCCATTGACCTTTTTTTGATGTAAATATAGATTTAAATTTAATTTGGGCTGGACTGATTCTAAGAAAAATAAATAATTTGAGGAGTGACCTATGAAGAGGGATGACCAAACGAAAAATGTTATTAGACTTACCCCTAGACCGGCTCATGAATATAATTATAATACACTCAATAACTGTATTCATGCTTTATTTACTGTTGCAGCTTGCCAAAAGATCCACTTTAGATGAGGTATTGGAGTAGGTGACTTCAAGAAAATCTATGGAGGGCGCAAGAGGAATGGAAGCTGACCACCACATAGGTGACTTCAAGAAAATCTATGGAGATTTTCTCCTGAGTAATGTCTTGTAGAGCTCGCAACATAAATAGTTGCAGCCGATGAACATCATTGATGTTGATCCGAATGTTTCCTACTAGATTAAGCATACTATGCTCCCTTTACAATTTAATTCATGGCTCATTATCATACCTCGATAACATCATATCCTATTAAATTGAAAGCTTAATTAGCTTTAAGATCCTAAATTTTATACAATTTAGAGTTTAAGTTCTGACATGTCCAGTCAAAAAATTTAGACCCTAAATTTTTTATTTTATTTTTCATTATACCCTCATTTTTAGCATGTATTGATTGTTGTACTTGTACTTGTTTTCATGATGTAATGAGAAAAATGAAACCAAAATAAGAATTTAGGATCCAAACTTTTAAATTGGACATGTCAACTCCAATACCATTAATCGTTCCACTAATCCACCCCCTCATTTCAACTTAGTAACGCACGTATACAAAAAATTAATAATAGTATTAATAAAGTATATAAAAATTTAAATTGTATTAGAATATTTTAAATATAATTTTAATATATTTTAATATGATTTGTTATGATTATTTTTTAAAATTCTGGATATATGTTTAATTAGATAAGATTATGTAGTTAGTTTAAACATAATTTTAATTTTACATATATTCTAGTATAGGTGGTTTTTAATATTTTAGGTGTGAGGAGAGAGGGTTTGGTTATCCACACAGAAGATAAAAAAAGGTAGTTAATTTTAAAATTATATTTTTTTAAAATAAAATGGTTGATGATATACATATTCCTTAGACGGCTCAATTTTGAGCCGTTTTGAAGCCTCTTTATATTAGTAGAGATGTTGCTATAATAAGCCTTCATAATCACATGTGCTTTCAAGATATTATTGCTTTGGTTGGTTAGATTACAATGCATTCATAATATACCATTGGGTTCATTTTTGTTTACCCGCAAAAATTACGATGGATATTCACCCTTTCGTTAAAGGTTGTGATGTATTAAATTAGTGATCAAAACTAGTGTGAAAGTTTAACAACCACTCACAAAGCGGTTTTAGATTGGATAAAAGTGGCACATGACAACTTTGAGTTGAAGTTTAAACATAGGGCTGAGCATTAGACGGTTTGGGCCCGAAAATCGGACCGGCCCGACCCGAATAAGGAATTCGGGTCAATTTTGTCAATTATCGGGTCGGGTTCGGTTTTGAGAAACCAATAAAACGGTTATCAGTTTCGGGTTCGAGTTTGCATATCGGGTTCGGTTTAAAACCAAAAACCGAATAGTAATAGTGAAATTTCCATATTGCCCTCCAACATTTCACCCCCTATATAACACAAAACCTAACCTAAACATTCTCTTTCCTCACACTCTCCAGCCGCCTCTCTCCTCACACTCTCCGAAGACCAAACCCTAGCTCTCCCTCTCTCCCTCTCTCTCTCTTCTCCTCACCGCCGTCCACTCCACTTCCTCTCCCTCTCCCTTTCCCTCTCCTCTCACCCACTCCACTCCAGTACTCCCGAGTCCCGAGTCCGAGAGAGCGACCGGAGAAACCTCGCACTCGACCACCCTCTCTCAACCCCCCCTCTCTTCGAAAAGCCCAAATTTACATCAATACCAGCAGATCTGAACAAAACAGTGGAGATCTACATCTACATCCACAAATCTGAGCATAACTGTAAGTAATTAATTTTTTTATACTATCGATTTAATTTTTACTGCTAGTTCTAATTTTTACATATAATTTTTGTACTGTTTTTGTTCAGATCTATAAATTTACAAGTTAATTTTAGACTTTTAGGTTTAATTTGTACTGTCAAGTTTAAAATTACTGTCGGATCTATTTTTTTAGACTTTTACTGTAACATTTACATGTTAATGTCAGATCTACCATACTTTTAACATGTTAATTTTACTTTCAGATCTTCCATATTCTTATGCATGTTTAATGTCAGATCTACCATACTTTTTACATATTAAAGTTTTCATGTTTATATTTAATTTATGTATGTAGATTTAATTGATGCATGTCGATTTATATATGCATGTCGTATAAATTTTACAATTTAAATTGTCATACTAAATTACAAATCACATTTTTATATTCTGCAGATATTCATACTGGTGTTGGATCCTTGGCTTGGACATTGGATTATTTGTTAATTATCAGTCATCACTCACCAGTGAGATTTTGCTTGATCGCTGTAAGCATCATTCTATCCTCTCTCTGTGTGATTGTGTCTCTGTCTCTGCTTGAATGATTTTTTTTTTTTTGCAGGGCAATGTTAATATGTTATTGCACAAATAAGCCCTATGTAATGTATTTTTTTGCAGGACAATGTTATTGCTTGCTTATAGTGCCAGTTTGCACAAATATATATATTATGTAATGCATTTGCAAGGCATTATATTTTTTTTGCAGGGCAATGTTATTGCTTGCTTATAGTGCTAGTTTGCACAAATAAGTCCTATGTAATGTGTTTGCAGGGCAACATGCTTATAGTGTCGGTTTGCAGAAATATATATTATGTAATGAGATTTTGGTTTTGTGTTTCTGGTTCTGATTGATTAATTGTATGGTTTTTGTGTTATGCAGACTACATTTTGTATGTTTCTAACTGCACTTTATATGTAATTTCTTTCTGCACTTTATATGTAATTTCTTTCTGCACTTTATATGTTATCACTGCACTTTATATGCAGTATGCAGCCCAATTTAGTAGTTTTTGTTTATTACACTTATTTATTTCATTATAAGTTACTAACACATATGTGAAGAAATTTGTGATGATGATAGGGCATTTGTTAAGTAGAGGACAACTACTACAAATTGCCAATCTGAGCTTTCATTTTTCAAATCCACTTGTGACTTGTCAATTTGTGCAGATGATAATATGATAGTTTTGTTCATTGGCTGCCATTGTTTTACTCTAGACTCGTATATTCACAAGGTTTCCAGAATTCCAGGTTCTATATCACAAGATTTTGGAGTTTGAAGTCTGAGAGCTCCCTTCAGGGTGTACAACAGTACATGTATGCAAGAATGCAAGAAGATATTGTATAATTTGTTTCACTAATCTTCCTTGATTTGATTGTATAATTTGGAATTTTGTATGATATGTATTATTTGGTCAAATCTCTCACAATTTCTTCATTTGTATTCTTGGGTCAACTGTCAAATTCAATCGCTAATATAATATAGAAGATATTGTATTCTTGGATCATTATTGGGTCAATGATTTTGTATTATTGTTACAAGGAACTTGAAATTTCTAAAGTAAAGTGTGTAAAATGGATGACAGAAGACCTGAAATTTGAAATTTGTACAATTTTTTGTTCTTTCTCACTCACTGATGTTAAATGTTCATGTTGGTTTGAACCAAAAAAATCTGGATGACAAAAGTCTTCTTTTTTTCTTTACAGTTTTCTTTGTTCTCCTGGTGTACACTGTGCATGTAAAAAATGACCTTATTTTTAAATAGGAACCCCAATTTGGGCCAAGCCCATTACAATTCAAAAAGGCCCAGCCCAACCGAATAAACCGATTGCAATCGAATAAACCGGTCAAATTTATTCGGTTGGATTAGGTTCTGGCTGTAAGCGGTTCGGTTTCGGTTTACATATTTTCGGTTTCGGTTTATTCGGTTTTCAGTTAACCGGTTCGGTTGGAACCGATTAACCCGAATACTCACCCCTAGATAAACATTCACTCTAGTTTTGATCGTCCTGATGGATGAACAAAAATGAACTCATATATCATTTGTAGAATGTAGTTGGCAAGCAACCAGTTTAAATCCTATAGTTATGGTGAAGTTAAGGCTAACCTACGCCTTTAATACACGATTCTAGAGGTTGCTAAAGCCTAAACTATGCTTTCAGTATTTTGAAGGAACTTTGTTCTTTTGATTCAACAATATCTTTCTATATTGTTTTCATTTGATGATTGTACTCGTATATATCGAACTAAAAACTCATAAAATAAAATAAGTAACTAAGAAGAAAGAAAAAATAATGCACAATTTTATTGATAACATATGGGAAAGGGTTTAATAGAATGGCTCGTTTCGTTCGCAGAATCATGAGGTTGGAAAAGAAAAGACGTTACTTTCATATTTTGTGTGCCAAAAGAATTAAGGAGAAAAGAAAAGTGATTCCAATAGAAAAAAAATTAGGAGATAAAATGGTTCTATCCATACAAGCAATGATTCACTTTTCCACCTTTAAGTATTCATTCTTACTTTCCAATTTTTTGGACATTTTCAAACACCGAAAAAAAAAAAAAAAATTCCAAAGAAAAGAAAATACCAAGTAATTGATTTCCTTTTCTTCTCCCAACCAGAAGCCCAAGTCGAGACCGATCGGATTAACTCTTATAAATAGGTACATAAGAAAAAAAAGATCTAGTCCATATACTGGAAGTATCAACGCATCCCAAGTAGCAATCGCCAGGTGTTCGATAGAACAACCAAGTAAGAGACTTCATCTAAACTTCATACGGTGAAATGTTCGACAAAATGCTCCAAAACAACGACAACTTGCTCCCTTCAAACCGATGCGAAGACACTTGGATATAGTGGCTCAACTCGTATGGTGCTATCGACATTATAGCTCAAGGCCGAGAAAGAGGAGGAAATTCTAAATGCACTTCAATTTTTACTTGAAGGAAGGCCACATTTTTTCTATTTATTTACAAATTTGTCATTCGAATTTTTTCTTTGATGTCAGTTAAAAATTTTCATGACTGTGAAAACATTTGACTGTCCTTTCTATTGGAAGGACCGTCAGATATTTTGAATTAGAACTGTCAAATATTTTGAGAGGGATGCGGTGGTTGTGGTGGTAACATAGAGGTGGCAGAGGAGCTCGTCGGAGCTCAGCCCATCATCGTTGTGCCGATCCCCCGCGACCCCGTCGCCACCGCCTGACCACGCCAGCACGGCCATATCCTCTGCCTTCACCTCTGTCTAGCGTCGCACCCGCTCCGGCGTTCGGTTTGGGACTGCGGCGGAGAGGAAGGAGGCTGGGGACGAGGACTCCGGCCAAAACGAGGACCAGAACGAGTAGGGAGGGACTGATAAGAAGAAGTCGATGATGCAAGCGTCCGAGGAACTCGCAGAGACGGCGAAGGGGGACTTGGAGAGGAGCCGCACGAGCAACGCATGGAGGTTGGCACGCGTGGTGCGGGAGGAAGACGGGGGAGGACATCATCGCCTGCAGATCCATGAGATCTTGTCGACAAAGAGCGACGGGTTCTCCGCCACGAGGTCGCATAGCTTCCATGAGGAAGAAGACAAGGGAGAAAACTGAAATTTTGGACAACCAAAGTAAATTTAGGACTGTTCCTGAGTAAAAATGGCAAAAATTTGGACTGTCCTTTAGTAATGGGCTGTCCTACGTAAAAGATGAAATGTCCATAAAATTTTCCAAAAAGGATAGACATGTGAGAGGGACAATAAAAGAGCATAAAATCCAAAATAAAAGTAGATAGAAAACGCAAGCACATTCAAAGAGGAAAAATATTATATGTACCTCCAAAATCTCATCCCTCCGCCACATGGGTCTTTCCTACTCGCTCATGTCTTCTCCCAACCTCTCCCCACTTACTTCGATCAATAAAAGAGTGCTACGTGTCGGAAGGACATGGAAGGATGATATTTTTTAGATACATATAGCATCACTCTTCAAAGATAGACAGAAAGAGAAAGAAAAGGCTACCCAGACAGGTTGTAACGCCCCAGAACCAGATTACTGGAGAGCGGGGGCGTACATAGCCAGCTACGTATATTGAAGTGCAACCCACCTCGCTATACGGTCACGGCTGTCTAGATACATGAGGGTTTAACTACAAGCCAACAGTCTCCTATGGTCATGAACCTGCCTATTGTCTCAATCTCAAGCAAGCAATAATAGTTACAAGATGTCAGAGCACCAAATATATGATAGCAAGGCGTCCCATACATTACATATTGGATGATCATGAAGCTAGTCGTACAAAATGTCAAGACTAGCAAGAGTTCAGTCATACATGATCAACCCTAGGATCTGTCAATCATGTTACAGCCCGTAGGCGGACAGTAAATAAAGGTGCAATACGAGCTAATACGTGCTCGTCGGCTAAATGCCTCAAAAAAATAATTTTTACAATAAAGTGGGAGGACAAAAAGAAACCCACTTGTTGCCAGGGTTACGCCTGGTGGTCACCATCTGGCTGGAAGACAGGTGGATCCTCTGGTGCTGCTCCGATATCTGGCCACACAAAACCAGTTGGGTCAGATTCCAGAAAGAGCAAGTGCCACAAAGAAGGCTTCACTTAGGAACTAAAACCAGCATATCACAATAGAATATTAAAGATAATAAATAAAGAACTGATAAAAATAGAGATAACAACAGTAAACTGAGTACGAGAAAACCATTCAAGTAGCCAGGTCACAACCCTTAAACCAAACAAGGACCGGGGTTGCAGCCCTTTACCTGAATAGAAATCCGTCTCAAATACTATTGGTACAGTGAAGACAATAAACGAAAAGAGGACACAGAACTGCTCCGGGAGCCAGGTTACAACCCTTAAACCAAACAAGGATCGGGATTGTAACCCTTCGCCTGAACAGAACTGGACCCCCGATCTTTATTGCTAAGGCCAGTATAAAAAATCATGGTATTAAGGTAAGGTAAAATATGACGAACATGGCATGGGGTTGCAATAAGATAATAAACGAAGAGAGGACACAGAACTGCTCCGGGAGCCAGGTTACAACCCTTAAACCAAACAAGGACTGGGGTTGTAACCCTTCGCCTGAACAGAACTGGACCCCCGATCGTTATTGTTAAGGCAAGCATCAATAATCATGTCATGTCACAATCTTGCACAGGATTAGGATAAGACTAAGCTGGAATAAACTCCATCCAATCAATCACGACCAATCAAGAGTATGACTTGATACTTTTAACTAACTAGGGTTATCACATGCCTAGTTATTAGCAAGATGCAATGAGATTTTCCCAACAGCCACAAGCCATGTAGACCATCCGGTTATCCAGGTCGAATGTTCGTTTATGAAGAATGCAACACGTGACTGTGTGCTGGAAATGTGCCCTACTTGTCGGTAGGCTACAAGTCCATTTAATGCGCCCAGATAACGGGATTGCCTGTAGCTGGAAATCTCTTCATGTCTACTGAATTATTCTAGTTTATTAGCCTTAGTCAATTACTGTAGGTATCCCTGACCGTGGTACTCATGGATCCCTACCCTAGATATGATGCAAGACAGTACTGGTTTATTTGTATAAACGCAATCGCCCACTGTGTCCAGGTCATTCAATTATGTCATGACATGCTAGCCGTCGCAACAACATTCGAGATATATATCATGTCAAATTTACTGTCAAGAGTGCGCCAAGACGGGCCACTATCATGTCATGTCATTTGTCAAAAGTGTACCACAACTGGTCACCATTATGTCATGGAACATATTTAAAATTAACATTTAACCTGGTATAAGCGTATATGCAATAACTAAATATAAACATGGTGCAAGAGTTGTGAAGGAATCATGCGGCTCAGGGGAGACGGGACATAACTTCCACATACGAACTCAAAATGAGGTGCTCCAGAGATATTCGGAAAGACAAGACAAAGATCTAAAACTTTCATGTTTTAAGTTTTTCGAAATTCTGGCTAGAAAATAGCTAAACTTGGCAAAAACAGTCATCCTGTGCACTTTTTACGCCAAAAATTCAATTCTGCGTAAAATACGCAAAAGGGGAGGGTTCCAGCGTAAAATTTTACATTCTGGATACTATCCAGCGTAAAATATGCAAATCGGGGTTCCCTGCGTAAAATTTCACATTCTGGATGCTATCCAGCGTAAAATACGTAATATCAGGGTTCCCTGCGTAAAATCTTGCATTCTGGATGCTATCCAGCGTAAAATACGCAATATCAGGATTTCCTGCGTAAAATCTTACATTCTGGATACTATCCAGCGTAAAATACGCAATATCAGGGTTCTCTGCGTAAAATCTTACATTCTGGATACTATCCAGCGTAAAATACGCAATATCAGGGTTCCCTGCGTAAAATTTCACTCAACCGATATGAAACATTCAGAAAACTTGTTTTGGCCATAAAAACTTCATTTTAACTCGAAATGAGGTGAATCAAAAACTAATTTCACACGAAATTTCGTGCTCTTGCTCATGGAACTATTAGTTTTCAAAAATAACAAGTTTTAGTAGATCAAAACCAAGAAAAACTCCATGAACTCATGAAACCCCAAAGTTATAATGTAGATCTAGAAGAATCTATCCATAAAAATTAAAAACTCCAAGTTCTAAAGAGGCTTATAATCATATAAAAAAGAGAATGGAACAATAAAACTTGAGATCCATCATGAAGCAAGTTGCACTTGCCTAGGGCTCTTGGGTGTAGGTGGAGAGTAATGGTGAGAAGGAAGAAGAGTGAATGAGGAGAGAGAAAGAGTGTTGGGTTAATAAATGGGGATGGTGGTGGTAGGTAAGGGTTCTCCCCTTGGTTTATGATAAACCAATAAGCAACCCAAGCCGAACCAAGCCAAACCAAACAAGCCGAACCAAGCCAGGAGATATGCAATACGAGTCAGATACGTACACGTATTCCAAAATACGTAATACGAACTATGGTCATCACAACTCTACCCACCTTAAAAGAATTCCGTCCTCAAAATTTAATTAAGAGGCTAGAGAGGCAAGGACAAGCTATATTCAAGCAATCTACCACGCAATCATTCATTTCAAGCAAGAAAGTTAGAGCGTAAGGCATAAGAAAGATATTATACCTTACTAGTCAAATAGGTCGGGATATCGCGATCGGATATCATCCTCACGCTTCCACGTTAACTCACCCAAGGAGTGATGACCCCAAGCAACACGGACTAACTTGATAGTCTTGTTCTTGAGTATCTTCTCTCGTTGGTCCAATATGGATACGGGCCTCTCCTCATACGAAAGGTTGGTACCAACAACCAATTCCGAATGATCCAAGATGTGGCTCGGGTTCGGGATATACCGTCGCAGTTGGGATACATAGAACACGTCATGCACCTCACTCAGAGACGACGGAAGAGCGAGACGATAGGACACATCTCCTACTCGCTCCAGGATATCGAACGGCCCTATATACCTAGGACTAAGCTTTTCCCGTACGCAGAAACGAATGACGCCACGGTTAGGCGAGATCCTAAGGAATACATGGTCGCCGACAGAAAATTTAAGGGGACGCCGATGAGAATCGGCCCAATGGCATTGGCGATCTTGTGCAATACGAAGATGATCTCTAACTCTCCTGACCACCTCGACTGTCTGAGTGATCATTTCTGGACCAAGCATCTGCCTCTCTCCAATATCGTCCCATTCTAGCGGGGATCTGCACTTCCTGCCATACAATGCCTCGAACGGTGCCATCTGGATACTGGCTTGGAAACTGTTGTTGTACGAGAACTCCACCAGGTGCAGGTGATCTTCCCACGAACCGCCAAAGTCGAGCGTACAAGATCTCAATATATCCTCAAGAGTTTGGATCGTGCGTTCCGACTGACCATCTGTCTGCGGGTGATAAGCTGAGCTGAACTGGAGGTGAGTTTCCAAACTCTTTTGCAGACTACGTATCACGACCCGCACCCACTGTGAGGGTACGAGCACATAACAACGCCCAGCCTACGTCGCAGTGTCGACGGTAGAACGCTGTCCTAGGTTACTATTGTTTACAAAAACAAAAGTCTTTATTTCACAAACTTTGTAAGAAGATTACAATTAGATTCTGGAAAAGTACAACTATAGGAATCCAATCTGAAGACGATCGCTTTATCCCTTGGACGATGTGAACTTTAAAGACAATAGTTTCTGAAGAATGCAGCAGCACTTGGACAAGAACTCCTGATCTCTGATGATAATAATGATCTGATCCCCTTAATGAAGGACTTGAAACTCTATTTATAGAGTTATAGAAATAACTAATTTATAGTTATTCTGAATTGCGCATGATAAACTGCACTGGCGACAGACTGCGCAGACTGCAAACTGCACTGGCCTATTGGACAGTTGCTCGATCGTGGGCTAACTGTATTCAGACGTGTGGCATTGTTTGATTGAAATGCGCTTGGTCGTATACAGGCGGTTGCCACGTGGCGAGCAATTGATGGCATATAAGCCACGTAATAAATGTCAGTTATTGGATGAATTGCGCTAATCGAATAGCGCTAGCTTCAGACTGTGCTTCCTTCTAGTCACTGGAAAGCGCTGGGATTCAGGCTTGGTCAAACTGCGCTGAGGTTGGGCTGACAGATTGCGCTAAAGTTGTACAGCTGTTCTCGAGCGCTGTGCTGCACAAGAAACGAACGGACTCCTCATTTTTCGGTCTGTCAGGCTGTCAGAAGACCGATCTTTGTCAGGTAATGATGACGTTGCCATGTCAGCATAGCGCGCTCGGGTGGTAGCGCAGTTCAGCTCGCGCGTTCGATTTGTAGTGCAATCTGTTTCTTGCGCAGTCCACTTGAAGGGTGCGCAGTTGAGAATTCTCTGCCTATTTGATAAATGAAACTTGATTTTTAGGACATACAAGACCCCCTTCAAAGTTTTCAAAATTTGAAAATATTCAAAGTTTCGAAATACTTTGCATTTTAAATTTAAAATTAAGTTGCGCAAGTTGCGCTTTGATTGCGCGTATGGAGGAATTAGCTCCGTCTTTTGTGGCACAATTGGAGGTGACTGTTACACTTTTGAAACTATAAATAGTTTCATTTTTCATTCTTTAGACCTTTACTTGCTTTCGAATTCTCAAGAGACATAAGCTCCTCCCCTACTCCGACTTCTTCTTCTTCATCTCGTCGACGACAGCAATGGCGCCCAAGCGATCGGCCACCGAGAAGGGAAAGGCCCCCGCCGAACCTTCGACTCGTGTTGTGCCACGAGTATCTCGTCATAAGACGGGTCATCCTGCGCTTCAAGGTGAATGACGAACCATGATCGAAACCCTTTTTAGGGTTTTTTGATGCTTTCAGACCTTCATACCTCTCTCTTTTTAGAGATTGATGGTATTTGTGCCACCCTGTTTAGGGTTTTGGCTGCATATAAAATAGTTTTCATTTTTATGAAAACTATACTCTTGCGCAATCGGTTGGAAAGCGCTGACAAAATGTTCGGTACAATCCATCGATTTGCGCAAGTCGGTTGTGCCAGCACAAACTGATGTATTACGCAAGTTGTTAGCGTAACCTGACGTCTTGTGCAAGTTGGCTGTGCTGGCGTAATCTGATAACTTGTGCATGTTGACTGTGCTGGCGCAATCTGATAATTTGCGCAAGCTGACTGTGCTGGCGCAATCTGATAACTTGCGCAAGCTGACCGTGCTGGCGCAATCTGATAGCTTATTTCATACAACACAAATTGATGATCTTTTGAAGAAACTTTTTAATTTTGCATATACTGATCTTTGCCTTGTTTATTGATGCAGTTAACCTCAGGGAAGATCACAACTATGAGGTTTTTCAGGATCTCTGGCTGAATCTGAATTCAAGGAAGATCTCTCGTACGTGACATTTCCTCAGTATGCCCTACCGTCCTCTCGGCAGGCTATCCTGACCGCACAAGATAATGACACTTTACTGTGTCTGATGAACGGACAGCCTCTTCAGACTGCTGACGCTGTCACCCACATGCTGACGCTGTCACCCACAAGAAACCTCTATTCTTGTTTGGTGAGGCTTTTGACAAAAATTCTCAGCCGAGGCGCCTCGCATGGAACAGAGAATCTTCCAGAGGGGCGAGAAGACGATACTTCTGCCAGAGATCTCCAGATGCCTTCCTTTGTCCCGATATGCTTTTGCGGGCTATCCCAGAAGAATGGAATGAGACATAACTCCGCTTCAGCAAGCCCGAACGGGAAATATCTGTGTTAAGAAGGGACCATACCATAAAGATATGTTCTACAGTTCCTCTGAGCGTCATAGCTCCTTACTCAGAGGACTAACCCGGTTGCATCCCGCCGAAAGATTCTTCCCTGCTGCTCCCAGTGAGAACTCTAATATTCGCAAATGAGTTTGCGAAGGTGGAGGGAAGGTATCCGGACCAATATCTGCGGTTGACAGGTCTTGTGAACCGGGATAATAAGAGATGGATCTGTATAACCAATTGGATATTGGTCCAATTTGAAGCTCGGCTCAAGGAGATTGATCTGTACCATGCAGTGTACGCCACTGTTTATGGCTTCCCCCCTAATCTGCATCTATTCTTTGCGTTGGCGGAGAGATACAACAACAGGACTGGGACTTTCTTGACGCCACGCGGAGAGATTGGATTAGCTTTGCACGAGATGAAGTATATCTCTCACCTGCCAATGGGGGATATCCCCTATGAAGAGTTTGTCCCGACAAACTATGAGTTGGGCAGACTACGCCAAGAGAATGTTGACATGGTGGCTGTTTTTGAAGAGTTACTATGTCACTACAAGATCTGTTCTTTATACTACAAGAGTGGCACATCCGGCACCTGCTATTCCACCAAATGGTTGCCCTATCTTTTCCTCAACCATATTATTGAGAAAAAGACAAAAGAACATGAGAACTGCCATCCCAACTTCTTCCGACCACTTAGCAATAGCGAAGTGATAGAGCTGATGGAGACGCATGGTGATATGGATATCAAGATTGAGTATGATCTTTAATATCCTCCTTTTAAGAAAGATGACATCATTGAAAGCTACATGAGGATGGGCTACAGGCCCATGTCGAAGGAAGCCCAGCTGGCAGGTTTCCTCACTTACTGGCTTCGACGATATGTCGTTCCTGGGGAAAGTGCAGTTGACCGCTTCCATCGCGGTGTACTATTTGCTGTTGTCCGTCTAGTTTTCGGCTACCGGATGGATTTGCTGTCAATAATGACATGCAGGGTGAACGTCGGCCTCCGTCTCTTCGTTGATTCGATGATTCGAGGAAAAGGCAAAAAGGGAAGTTTTCCTCGGCTGGAACTGCCATACACCTATCTGTTTGGATGGGTGCTTTTACACCATCCTTCTTTGATGAATCCTAACATGGGGGCAGTGGGCGGCAACTTTTTAAGAAGATTTTCTGGATGTAAGTGGATCTACACCACTTTGAGAGACTGCCGGCGAACTCTGAATCTCGGCAAGGGATGAAACTTTTATTGTGTTCCCCCTCCAGTTGGTTATGAGCATATGTCAACAAACCTCGTCGACTCTATGATGATGCAACCGTTGGGCCATACAGCTTTCGACTGGCTAAGAATAATTCGGCCATTACACTTGGTGTACCGGTTCGAAGATGAATGTTATCTCGAGCCTTATCTCCCCAGCCGTTTTGCACGCCAATTCGGTTATGACCAATTTCATGTAGGTAATGCTATAACATGCCTACAGGGAAAAGGTTTTTTAATTGATGGAGCCCGGGCCTAGGCATATTATAATGCCCGTGACACAAGGACGACGTTCTTGATGCCGACAAGGAACGATCGTGGCCCTCGCATGCTGTATACTTATTCGATATTTTACACATCAGCAAATACTTTTGCTGAGAACTTCAATCTGGCAGACAGTTTTTCAACGTCAACTCGATTTAAAAAAGGAGCACCTGTTTTGGTGCTTCCTGGTAATGATGAAGAGCACGAGCCAGCTGATGCGCCTCTAGAAGCTTCGAGGGAAGCCAACTTCCCCGAAGAAGTCTACGAACCGCTGTGTGTCTCTCTGAAAGTTGTAAGATCTCCGATCAAGGAGAAGAAGAGGAATGCAGAAGAAACATCTTCTCCTGTGTCAAGGAAGAAGATCGCCGTAGACTCTTCAGAAAGAGTCACCACTCGCTCGCAGTCTCGGCAACAGGCCGAGTCGGTTCATAGAGAAGAGGCAACAACCCCTACTTCCATTCAAAGAAAAACACACGCAGCAGACGTAGAGATCCCAGAAGAACCTCTACGTAGGACGAAATTAGCTTTCAGAAAGAAAGTAACCACTCCTCCAAGATCTGTCCATACATCGACTCTGATAAGTGCTGTTGCCGGGGTAATGATGCCTTCTTCTACACCTGCTCCTGAGCCCAGGCAGGAAGCTTCCAGTGCAGAGAAAGGAGACCAGGTTGCAGAGACAAGAGAGAAGACCGCAGAGATAAAGGATGGGGCTGCAGAAGCAAGAGAAGCAACTGCAACTCCAACCCCAATCAATGAGTCGGGATCATCTGTCGAAGTAGTACAATCTCTGACGCTTGTAACGAAAACTGCCCCTCTTCCAGCTACACCACGATCGCGTCGGGCTGAAGAAGATCGATTGATGATCGAGGCCCTGGAAGATCGTGACTTTGGCTTTAATGATGATATAGATCCAGTCGACGCAAGTGATAGCGAGAAAGCGCGAGAAGAGGGTGCAGATGATGAAGAAACATCCGCAGAGGATGACAATCTGAATCTAGAAGAGGATGCCGATACCCATGCATCCTAAGAAAAGAACATTGTTAATGACGTAGCACCGGAGGAAGCTACTGTCACTGATCCAAGTGGTATTGGCTGATATTGATAATCTTCTTTTATAGATCAAATGACTGACATCTTAACTTTCATTCATGTAGAAATTCAACCTTCTCCAATTCCTCCGGTATGCACTGATATAGTACAGGCAAGGGCGGTAGCCAGCAGTAGCCGTCATTTATCAGGCGGCTCTGAAGCAGGAAGCATTCAGGCAGTGATGTCTGAAGCTACTTCTGCGAGACTGCAGCCTATTTCAACAGATGACAATCTTGTCACTAAACCCAGCATTGGTAAGCTTGTCTTTATTTTGGTCCTTTTTTGATAGTCCTTAATAACAACAAACTGATGATGTTTATTTGATCCCGCAGAAGAACATCTGGAAGGAGCAACCAGCTCCACTATGGCTCCCTTGTCCAAAGAGACTTCAGCCCATGTTCAAGAAGCCAAACTTTTGCCTTTACAGGCATCTGCTGCTTCAACTTCTATAGGAGTAGTTGCTACACCCAGTACAGCGGCTACCAATAAATTTATAGTTGGTTCCTTCACCAACCTCTTCTTCACTCCATTAGTACCCTTAGTAGAAAGGGTAATGGAAAGAGAGAATGTTGGTTTCATCACTGTCAGAAGTCCAACTACTTATCTGATCGACGCTATCCGAAGCCAGGGTGATAAAGCTCAAGCTGCCTATCTTGAACATATACTGGATGAGCTGGAGGAATCAATTAAGATTTATAAAGATCTTAATCGGGGGGAGGTAGAGCCCTTGGTGAATGCTGAGTTTGAAAGGATGACTCGAGAAGCTGAAGTCACGAAAGCTGATTTCAAGATTTTCTTGGACACTTTCGCTACAAAGTCTTCAGAGTATGATTCCCAGATAGAGATATTAGCGTCTGCTGCTGCGGAGAAAGAAAAGAAGGTTGCTGAACTGAATGCAGAGTTTGCCCAACTTCAAGAAGAGTTGAGAATCGTTCAACTTGCTCTTGAGGAAGAGACTACACAACATCAAGCTGCAGTTCAGCAACTAGATATTCTGACCCATGAGAAGAATGAGTTTGTCACGTCTCATCAAGATGAAATTGCTCGCCGACTAGTGACCTTGCCGACATTTGACGATAAATCTGGAATGGAGGAAACTAGAAAGCGGGTGCTGGATTCTCGTGATGACTGACTTCAAACCTTGAAGCAGCAGATAGCTAGTCTAATGACCCCACCGATTGAATGAAAGAGAATCTTTTGTACTTTCTCCTTTGTTATATGTCTTTTTGTAATGTCTTTTATTTTGATCAATGAAAAGACATTATTTTTGTGGCTCTATTATTTATTGCATATCCCATTACGGATATAAATAATAGCGATAGAAAATATATTCAGAGGTTCAGGACATAATATATTTCTTGATATAGAAAATAATTATATTCATTATATCTGCTCAGAGGTAATGTGGACATGGCAGAATATAATTTGTTGAATATCACTATTTCGGTAGATAACTTAATCAAAAATAAATACGTGACAAGTTGTTGATATGGATGAACGGATGAATCGTCAAAATGTATGAACGAAATGAATCGTCGAAATGAACGGATGAATCGTCAAAATGTATGAACGAAATAAATCGTCGGAATAAACGGATGAACCGTCAAAATGTATTGAATGAACGGGTGAACCGTCGGACGAATGGAATGAATGGGTGAACCGTCGAATGAATGGAATGAATGGGTGAACCGTCGAATGAATGGAATGAACGGGTGAACCGTCGAATGAATGGAATGAACGGGTGAACCATCGGATGAACCGTCGAATGAATGGAATGAATGTTGCGAACCGTCGAATGAATGGAATAAACGGGTGAACCGTCGAATGAATGGAATGAATATTGCGAAGAACGCGTTGCTTCAATGTTTCAAGAATCTCTACCTATAAATAGAGCAAAAATTTAGATGGAATGATCACTTTCACTTTTCAACACAAAAATGTCGTCTGAAGATGCATCCAAGAAGGCTGAGATTGTCCCGAAGGTTGAAGAAATCACGGAGGAACGTCCAGCCGAACCAAACCAGCCAAAGCAGACGGAAGCGGACGAAGGTTCGTCTGCACCCAAGCCACCAAGGGACATCTTGGACTTCCTGGTTGACCCAGGGAGACCGAAGAAGAAGAGGCCATGAGGATGGCTGCTTGCGCATTTTTTGTGAAATCGGGAAAGGATGTTCTCGGCTCTTTTGCCGACTACATTTTTGAAAAGGACGGTAGTGGTCCTCGTCCTGTCTTCAAGAAGGATGATAGTGATTCTCATCCTTGATATTGTGTAACATCATTTATGATGAAATAAAATCAAACTTTATTTATGAACTGTCTGATCATATTTACAAGAAATCCTTTTTATATTCATACATAATATTTTTTAAGGAACTTGCCATTGATGGGCATCATTGCAACTCGACCATCCAGCTCTGTGAGTTGATAGGCTTCATTTGAAAAGACTTTGCTCACGATATAAGGCCCTTCCCATTTTGCATCGAACTTGCCTTTGCTCATGTGAGTCATAGTCATGGGACATCTGACTGTAAGAACGAGTTCTCCTTTCTGAAAGGCTCTGACTTTAACTTTGCGCTTAAAAGTCTTGGAGATGCGGGCTTGATACAATTCAATATGTTGTTGAGCTAATAGTCGCTTCTCATCGAGCGCCTCTAGTTCTTGAAGTCGAAGAAGATCATTGTTCTCTGCAGTAAGTTCGTTAGCGATGGCAATCCTCAAGGAAGGAATTTGAAGTTCCAAAGGTAGAACTGCTTCGCAACCGTACACCAGAGAGAAAGGTGTACAGCCTGTGGGGTTACGGACCGTAGTACGGTAGGCCCATAGACATTCTCTAAGCTTTTCACTCCAGTTTCGTTTATTAGTAGACACAAACTTCTTAAGGAGCTTGATGATAGTCATGTTGAAGGCTTCAGCCAAGCCATTAGCAGCAGGGTTGTAAGCCGTAGAGGCGACATTGTCAATCCGATGATCATCACAGAATCTGGTGAACTTTTGACTGATGAACTGAGGTCCATTTTCATGAATGATTCGTCGAGGCACACCAAACCGGTAGATAACATGATATTTGACGAAATTGATGATGCTACTAGTTTTGATTTCAGCCAAAGGTATAGCTTCGGCCCACTTCGAGAAATAATCAGTTATTGCCAATATAAACCGATGTCCTTTAGAAGAAGGAGGATTGATGGGTCCTATAATATCTATGCCCCAAGCTTCAAAAAGCCAGAAGGCAGCAGTCGGATGAAGGAATTCTGACGGTTGATAGATAAAATCTGTATGGATTTGACAGGCTCGATATTTCCTTGCATATTCAATGGCATCAGACACCATAGAAGGTCAATAGTAACCCATTCGTCGGATACGATCTTGTAGTTTAGGGCCGGGTTGATGTGCTCCACAAACACCATCATGAGCTTCACGTAATACTTGCTTTGTTTCATCACCAGCAAGACAGCGCAAGAGTAGGCCGTCATAAGTCCGTCGATAGAGAGTCTTGGTGGTCTGATTATAGTAGAACCGAAGAGATCGTCGACGAATACTCGTGGCCTCTTTAGGATCTTCCGGGAGTATATCATGAACCACAAAATCGATGAAGGGAGCTCTCCAATCTTTATTGATAACATTGATTTCGGCGAGATTACTGAATTCGATATTACGATTGTTTTTCATGCAGAACAACTCTCTATTGGAAACAACAACCACTTGTTGTCTTTTGACAGGAATTGCTAAGACTGCCACGAGATTAGCTAAAGCATCTGCCTCAGTGTTACAAGCTCATCGAACATATTCAATAAAGAAAGCCTTGAACGATGTAGCCATGTAAGTCGCAGCTTCATGATAAGGCACTAGATCTTGATGGCGAACTTCGTATGTTCCTCTAACCTGATTGACAACCAGTTTAGAATCGCCAAAGACTTCAAGATATTTGACTTCCAACTGTTTTGCTAATTGAAGTCCAATGAGCAAGGCATTGTATTCAGCCACATTGTTAGAGCATGACTGATCTAAGGAGTAAGCTCTTTGGATAGCTAATCCTTCTGGAGAGACTAGAATAATTCCAACTCCTGCGACAATGGTCCCATTGGGTCCGATCCGGGATGCTCCGTCGAAGAATATACGCCAAGTAGGAAATTCTTCAAAGATCATGTTTGATTCCAATGTTTCATCAGGAATTTCATCATAAAGCTTAGATGTCTCCGGAATAGGATGAGCTGCTAAAAAGTCAGCCAGTGCTTGACCTTTAACGGACTTTTGCGGAACATAAACCATGTCGTATTGGGCTAGCAGAATGGCCCATGTAGCCAGCCGAGAATTGAGTGTGCTAGGCTTCTTTATCAATACCCGAAGAGGATTAACTCAGAAAATGACGTGAATGGTTTGGCCGATGATATAATACCGAGTCTTTTGAACATCGAATGTCACGACCCGCTCCCGAATAGTCGGACACGAGTCGGACACGCCCAGCCTTCGCCGTTAGACACGACGAAGTAAGCTGTACCAATACTAGGGAAACTAACAAGTAATCAGGAAAGTGAGGTAACATCACAGCATCTATAAACGAAATCCCAGAAATAGTACAAGTCTAGTATTTTTATTACATTCATCCAGAAATGTCAAATGTCTGACTAAGTCTCAAAATAGTAAAATGGCATAAAGGTAAGGTACTAGGCCTCTGCGGCCTCTAAGTCCAACACAGCTCCAGCTGGCTCACCAATAATGGCAACATCCCGCCCATAGAAGGTGTCGCAAATGGCCTCCATCTCACCTGCAACTTATCCAGTCAGGAGCGGAGCTAAGCACAGTTCTAGGTAATGAAACATGAACATGAAATGGGTACAAGGGTACAGGAAATGAAATACAGGAATAGAAAGGTAAATACAGGAAAGTAGTACAGAAACTGAGTACAAGAGATATAGTACATGAATGTAAGGTACAGGAAATATAACGTACAGGAATGTAAAGTACAGGAATGTAAAGTACAGGAATGAAACTATAATCCTGCAGTACCAGACATAATAAGTGCACAATATCGAAATACATCTAGTCCATGTGACCGGCTGGGGTGAGTACATGTACAGGAGTACATGAATATGGTACGACTTAGGACCCGCGTGCACAGTGCGAGGCCTAAGCTAGGTACAGGGATATAGTAACCGGGATTGGTCACATGGCTAGTGTATTTCCCCACCCGACACTAACAAGTACAAGAGCAAGA
Organism: Iris pallida; assembly: GCA_029216955.1. NCBI lineage: Eukaryota > Viridiplantae > Streptophyta > Magnoliopsida > Asparagales > Iridaceae > Iris > Iris pallida. Next base: position 13,897,385 of record JANAVB010035418.1, read on the forward strand.
GTACAAGAATACGGGAGTACATGATGTCGTGCTATGACGTGTCACAAGAAAGGGTACAGGAATGTAAATGTACAAGACCGTAGAAAAGTACTTGCCTGGCTCCGAAAAGTACTGGTAATCAGGAACTGGATGTCTTCCTGTATTTATAATTTGTACAAGTTGGTTATGAACTAAACATAATCTCTAAATTGGTATTGTAGTTCTACTTTATAATAATTCTAATTTAATCTCTTAGGAGATAATGGCCCTTAGCTTAAATAATCTTTAGATTTAAATAACATATACTTATTGGTAAGTCAGCAAGTCTCACAATGCTTAATTAAGTAAGAATATTAATAAGAACATTTATCCTATTGACAAAATCTAAAAAGATAAGGTTTGCTTTTGGAAAAAACTGCATTTTAATTCAGTACTGTTAGCAGAAATCCTTATGGAAGGGCTTAATACTCGCAATGGATAATACGACATCACAACCAAAATCCTACTACTCCAGTATACAAATTCCCAAGGATTTGTCTAAGTCTTGCCATGTACCCAGAATCATAACTCCATAGCACAGAAAGGAAAATGTAAGAACCAACAGTTAGGAATCCTAACCCAATTCATTTGACACAGAGCACTTGAAATAAGCAACAACCATATTGAATAAAAATATTAAAATCTACATCTGCACCCATCCCTTATTACTGACTTTAAACCACATAGTTAAACCGAAAATATAGAAAGAATATACAGTCCATATATACAAATTAAAATAGAGATTCAATCATTAGAATGTAGCATCTGCTGCTGATGAAATAAGAAAAATCTCACGCTCGACTTTCCCAGGACACACCGAGTTGAAGAAAGTATCGCAGCATCTACCCATGCACTGGACACGACCCGACTCTACACGTCAGCTACTCCGCATCGAACTCGAACTAGCATCCACCAGGAGCAACACGAGCATTCGCAGAACATGACTACACGAACATTGGGTACAACACCGATCCATACTACTTGGAGTATTCCCCAAACCGGACAAGATCGATTGGATATAGCAAGGTTGGACACAAGACTTGGATCCGATCCAAAATAGCAGCAGTACGATGTATGCTCAAACACAAAAATACCACACATAATTATAACCACGCATAACACGATGCCAGAAATGAAAAGGGAAGTAAAATGTTACCTGTCGCTGGAAAGGAATCAAAATCTCCAGAATAGTCCGAACCCGACACGATCTCGCTCAGGATACGAACTCAGCCAATCCGATCCATAAGTTCTTCCAAACCACAAATCCAACCCAAATTCCTAAGAACAACTAAACTCTGAAAAATATAAGGATTGATCAACTACTGTCCAATTCTAAAAAATTTGAAATGAAAGAACACAGTTGATCTCCTACCAGGGATCAAGGATCTGAACGAGAATAGTTTCGAGTCAGAATTGAACCAAACAATCGGCTCTACAGAGTTCGTTGCTCGATTTCATGAGATCAAAGTAAAACCTAACATATGCGGTGAGGATTAATGAATAGATCTGGTGATTCAAGTGCTAAAATAGGAGAAATCAATGTACTCACCATGATCGAAGATCTGAACAGAAATTAGTGGAGACGACGAACTCGTGCTCATGCAGCCATGAGGATCGACAGGGAAAAAGAAGTGTCGCCGAGGAAATCGTGGTCGTCGTCAAGCCGTCAGGATCGTCGTCGTCTTCGTCAGGATCGTCGCCGCCCGTCGGTTGAAGTCGCTGCTCCCGCTCAGGTCGTCGTCGTCTTCGTCAGGATCGTCGCCGCCCGTCGGTTGAAGTCGCTGCTCCCGCTCAGGTCGTCGCCGTCAGTTGAAGGTTTGGGGGACTCGAGAAAAGCGTTGGAGAACTCGAGAGAACATTGGAGAATTCGAGAGAACGTTGAGAACGGAGGAAAGAAATGAATGCTCTGCTCTCTCTCTCTCTCTCTGTTCGGTTTTAAAAAGAAAATTGCAGCTTTTGCAATTTAGCCCCTCCGCTCAAGGCAAATTTGCATCTACCCCCTTCCCCTTTCTATAAATTACAACCCGACCCTTTAATCAATTAGAAACTTTCAGAAAAACCCTTTGCCTTTTCATAATTGCAGGTTTTTAAAGAAAACAGTTAGAAAAATTTAAAATAAGGAATGGGGACCACAAAGTTTGTTACAACAACTTTTTAAATTTGAAAAGTAGCCCAAAAATTAATTCCCTCCAAAAATATATTTCCAAATTTATAAATTAAAACTAATTTATTATTTAAACTAATAATAACAAGTATATAATTTTAGAAATTGAATTTGTTTATTTAAGAAAACTGGGAAGTGGAGTTACAGCGAGCATAAGAGCTAAGCATTCTTTCTCAACCGGACTATAACGGTGTTCAACACCAATCATAGTACGACTAAGATAGTAGATGGCTTGTTCATGGCCTTCTTTGTTCTTCTGGGCAAGTAAAGCACCCAATGAATGATCTATAGCACGGATATACATTAAGAATGGTATGCCTGAAATTGGTGGCACAAAGACTGGTGGGTTCATGAGATATTGCTTTATATCATCAAATGCTCATTGACATTCTTCAGTCCAAATAAAAGATACACCATTCTTCATTAACTGGGTAAATGGTCTACAGCGTCCAGACAGATTTGAGATAAATCTCCTGATGTATGCAAGTCGACCTTGGAATCCTCGTAGCTCTTTTTGGTTGCGTGTAGAACGCATCTCTTGAATGGCTTTGATCTTCTCGGGATCCACGTGTATACCCTTAGAGGTAATGACGATGCCGAGAAATTTACCACTAGAGACACCCAAGAATGACTTGGTGGGATTCATTTTAAGTTGATGTTGACGTATTAGATTGAAGATAGTTCTTAAATCTTGGATGTGATCTTCTTTTAAACGACTCTTGACAGCAATATCGTCAACATAGCATTCGACAGTCTTGCACAAATGATCTCAAAAGATGGTACTCATAGCTCGTTGGTAAGTGGCGCCAACGTTCTTGAGACCAAATGGCATCATTGTATAGCAGTAGACTCCGCGAGGAGTACAAAAAGAAGTGTGTTTTTCATCTTCAGGATTCATCCGAATCTGATTGTATCCGGAGAATCCATCCATGAAGGATATCCTTTCGAACCCACAAGTGTTGTCGATCATGACGTCTATAATAGGAAGAGGAAACTCATCTTTTGGACAGGCTTCATTAAGATCCCGAAAGTCGATGCAAACTCGAACTTTGCCAGTTTTCTTCAAGACTGGAACAAAATTAGCTACCCAATCAGGATGTTGTTCTTCTCGAATAAAGCCATAAGCTATGAGCTTTTTGACTTCATCATCAATTACGTCCATCATTTCTGGCTTGAACCGCCTCTGCTGCTATTTAACTGGCTTTGTATTAGGCAAAATATTCAGTTTATGAGTGGCAATTTTGGAATCTAAATCTGGCATGTCTTCATAACTCCAAGCGAAGACATCAATGTATTCTCGAATAAGAAGAATTAATTCTTGCCTATCCGTCTCTGGGAGGTTCTTGCTGATGAATATCAGACGAGGTGACCCGTCTTCTCCCACGTCAATTTGAACCAATTAATCTTCGATAGGAGGTTCCCGTTGTTCGAATTAGAGTTCCCATTGGATATCCATTCGTCGAGCCCAATGATCTGTTTCGGGATTTTCTTTGATATCTTAGTCATAACCTTCTGGAAGTTCAGCAGAGACCATGTTAGAAGATACAATCAATCGATGAACTTGGCCGATACTGGTGTCAGAATCCCAAGATCTGGAATCAGAAGAGTTAGAGCGCTCCTCACTATCAGATTCGGAGGCTGCTGGAGATAAAATCGGAGGTAAAGTATATCCGAGACCTCTTTTCGTCCTACTGTAATACATCTCTGACTTTCCTATCAGAACAACCGTACGGATAGGAGTTCGTCTACCCTTACCATAATTGAGGCCATTCTTGAAGTCATAACCCATCTTTCGGATGATGTCTTTTAATTATTGACTATAACAACGAAGTTGGAGACGTCCCATATCGTTATATTTGCTATCATCTGTATAGCTAAATTTTTGTTCTGGCCCTTTACTAAAAAGTATTGGCCTCTCACCTCTCTTTCGAGAAGGGACAACAAAATACGAGTCATCTGGATGTTCAAATAATACTTCCGTCTGAAGGGATTGTACGACTCCTATTGTAAATGACTGAAAGCTATCTAGCATATCCAAATAGCATTTAGTATGATAAATAACATCAATATACTAGAAAGTAGATGCTTTTTTATTGATTTGTACATCCATATTTACAATATGACCTTTAGCCTTAGCGGCTTGGTCAGATCGATTACAAGAGGAGGAGAAGAAGAGCGAGGATGATTGGACTTGTTGTGATGGAGGTCGATAACAAGCGGCTCAGAAGAGGTGAGCTTCCTTTGATCTTTGTTACGACAGAGGTCGATAACCAATGGCTCAGAAGAGATGAGCTCCTTTTGATCTTTGTTACGACGTAAGTCGATAACCAGTGGCTTAAAAGAGGTGAGCTCCCTTTGATCTTGATTATCCCCAGTCAATTGCTTCTGGGCTGGCAGATGAATAGCTAGTGGTTTGGAGGATTGAGGATGAGAGACACGCCCTTTGACATATATGATAAGAGTGTCACTGGGCACTGCTTCTTGTTCTTCTTCACCATTCATGGCCAAAACCACCTTCATAAACTCTTCTTTATACATGCAAGCGTCGTTGCAATATGCTTCGATGCCCTTGAAAGGGTAGAGATCGAAACTTCTTTTTGGACTTCCCCTTTGTCATCAACATATTTGAAGCATTGATGGAGAGTGGAAGGAACGATATTGTGTTCATGAAGGAATGGTCTCCTCAGAAGAGCATTATAAGAACAACCTTGGTTGTCTATAATGTAGAAGGTCACCTTCGTACGAAGATTGCCAATTTGGAGTTTTAGGTGTATTTTGCCTAAAGGTTCACTTCTTCCCTGGTTGAATCCCAGAATGGTAGTGATAGTGCCTGAGAGACTATGCACTGGAATCTTCAGAGCATCCAACATAGTCTTAGGCATGATGCTGAGTGCTGAACCTGGATCTATCAGAATACGATCGACCTTCATGGAGTCGACATATCCTGTAAAGTAGAGAGGACAGTCATGTCGATTATCTTCCATTAACATGTCATCTTATGTGAAGGTAATATTTGGAATTAATTCTAGCACACTGTGACAATGGAGACAAGAGATAGGTTCTGACTCAGGTTTCTTAAGAAGAGTTAGGCAAGTGTCTGCCTGCATCAAAGCCTCACTCAGTATTTCTCGAGTCTCTTTAGAGAGGCGTAAGAGCTCGAAGATGGACAGCCTAGCCGGTGTGTTGGCCAGTTGAGCCAATATGTCAAAGTTACATGGCTTTTCAAGTCCAGAGGGGGATGACTTCTTCAAAACTTTGTCGAAGCAGACTTGTTGTTTGCCTTTGTCGGCTGCTACCGGTTTAGGAGGAATGGGTTCTATAACCGGTGAGGATGCAGAAGGGATGTCCTCAGTAGAGACAGGTTGTACTGGAGCAGACTCAGAAGAAGAAGCATGGTTTTCTTGAGTTTTGGGAAATTCCCGTAAATAGGCTTTCCCTGACCTGGTGCCCAGCCGAATTTCCTCCTCAACTATGGGGTCAAAAGACACCATATTACAGATCTTTGTTCTGTCCTTGGAGCGGTCTTTTTGCTTAGGCGAGGAAGGAGCCTCGAAGTCTGCAACAAGGTCAGGGTGGGTTGAATTTGTACATGGGGTATTTGAGGAGACACTACCCCCAGACCTGCATTGACAGGCACCGACGATGCTATAATCTCAGGGTTTGTAGCAGGTGCAGTCGGTGGTACTGTATGTTGGGCCACGATGATAGAATGCATACTTGCGACCATTTCATCTATGGTCTTTAGCTTATCCTCCAGTGCAGCTATTCGTTGTTCTTGATTTGCTGAACTAGAAGCATCTGGGTCTTCAGTGACAACATAAGCTGTCACTTCTCTAGGTACAGTAGAAGATACTGTCTGTTCAGAACTTTCGCTGTATGCATCATAATCAGAGAAGGAATCATCTCCTGAATGAGAAATAAGAAGATGACCAGAGGAATCTTGGAGAAGATTCCTATAACCGATTGTGTCTCGACGGATCGGGTGTGTCGAAATACTCCTTCAGAAGATTCTTGGAGTAAATCTAAGTGCCGTTGGCTGGGTTTACGGGGCTTGCCGTGTTTGAAGCACCTTCTATCCCCAGTATCTCGAGAAGCCATGTTGACGGAAGCATACAACATTTCTTCTTCGTCTTCTGACATTGGTTCAGAAGTTGTAAAATTCAGACGATCGAAGACAGATCATTTTGTTGTCTGGCAACAGCACTTGATGATGACCTTGTGATTACAATGGCGTTCAAGTGGTTGAACTGGAGGTGTTGAGATATTGTCCCGCTTTTGCTCGAGGTGCTCTCGGAGGTCAGGAATAGTGACAGGACGAGAAAAAGTTTGAGGGACGTATTCTTTGACAACATTCGAAACATGTTTCCGGCTCTTCAAATGTTTTGTCCCGTGAGTATACAGGGAAGTACTCACTTCGTTAGCATAGGTGTCAGGATTTTTCATCCTGGAAGTTTGCCTTTGATGCAGGTTCATCTTCGGCATTGGCTGCTTACGTTTCGCCGAAGTTGATGTAGACCGAGGTCTATTGAGATAAACCCGTAGATCAGCAAACTCACCCCCAGGGGTTTCTGTCTGAGACACCAGTAATTTTCCCTGCTTTGAGCGGGATATCCGGAGAGTTGGAAGATCTTGGAGTTCTGCTACCGGAGTAGGCAGAATACCTCTTTGATCAGCACATTTCCCTTTGGCATGGAGAGAAGACCTCTTGTTTGAGAGAGTCCTTGCATTGATCGGTGCCGAGGCACGTTCAGATTGATCTTTCGAGGTAAAGACCAGAGAAGACTGAGAAAAGACCAAAGGACCTTTTCCATTGTTTTGTGAGAAAGGGTTGGCTAAAGAGCGTTTTCCTCTGTTGTCTTCCAAGTCGTAGAACGAGGAAGTTTGAGAAAAGACCGGCGGGCCTTTTCCTTTGTTCCGAGGAGGGAAAGGAACAGTCAATAGACTACCCCCAGTGGATTGTACGGCAGTAACAGGGTACTTGGGAAGAGGAGCAGAGTCTTTCCCTTTGCTGTGAGAAGAAGGGGGATTAGCCAAAAGGCTATCCCTTTTAGACTGCGCTGGAACAGCTTGCGCTTGGGTTGAGGTAGTAGTAGGCGCCTTGGCCGATTGCGCCTGAGAGGATTTGACAGATGGCCTTTTGGCCACAGAAACTCCAGGAGTTGCAGCTTGCGCAGCAGGAGTTTTGGTTACAGAATGCTTATGTTGCAATCTGTTTGAAGGGGCAGTTGGTTGCGCGGGAGGGAAGGAGGTCGCCAACTGCGCCAGAGGAAGAGGGGTCTTGCACTTTGCCAGAGCAGCATAGGAAGTGGCTTGCACTGTGGCAATAGGAGCAGTGTGCTGCGCATGGGCAGTAGAAGCATTGGCTTACGTTTTGGCAGCACTGGTGGTGTTTTGTGCAAGGACAGAAGTGGCTACTAGTTCCTTGGCAGCAGAGACAGCAGACTGCGCAAATGACTGAGTAGAGGACTTCGGAGTCCACACTGAATGGACCTTGCTTTTGGCAGAGGCCACAGTGCGATGAGTAGCCCCAGAGTTGATCATCGTTTCATAGGCAGTCTGGTTGACCTTCACAACCAGCGTCTTCTGCGTCTTTTCGATAGACGCAACGTCACATTGAGTTTTTACTTCCTCGTCGGAGGAGAAAGTCGTCCCCAGCAGAGTAGCCATTTTGTTTGCAAAAATAAAAGTCTTTATTTCACAAACTTTGTATGAAGATTACAATTGAATTCTGGAAAAGTACAACTATAGGAATCCGATCTGACGACGATCGCTTTATCCCTTGGACGATGTGAACTTTGAAGACAATAGCCTCTGAAGAATGCAGCAACACTTGGATAAGAACTCCTGATCTCTGATGATAATAATGATCTGATCCCCTTAATGAAGGACTTGAAACTCTATTTATAGAGTTATAGAAATAACTAATTTGTAGTTATTCTGAATTGCGTATGATGAACTGCGCTGGCGACAGACTGCACAGACTGCAAACTGTGCTGGCCTATTGGACAGTTGCTCGATCGTGGGCTAACTGTATTCAGACGCGTGACATTGTTTGATTGAAATACGCTTGGTCGTGTACAGGCGGTTGCCACGTGGTGAGCAATTGATGGCATGTAAGCCACGTAATAAATGTCAGTTATTGGATGAATTGCGCTAACCGAATAGCGCTAGCTTCAGACTGCGCTTCCTTCTAGTCACTGAAAAATGCTGGGATTCAGGCTTGGTCAAACTGCGCTGAGGTTGGACTGGCAGATTACGTTGAAGTTGTACAGCTGTTCTCGAGCGCTGTGCTGCACAAGAAACGAACGGAATCCTCATTTTTTGGGCTGTCAGGCTGTCAGAAGATCCAATCTTTGTCAGGTAATGATGACGTTGCCACGTTAGCGTAGTGCGCTCGGGTGGTAGCGCAGTTCAGCTCGCGCGTTCGATTTGTAGCGCAATCTGTTTCTTGCGCAGTCCACTTGAAGGGTGCGCAGTTGAGAATTCTCTGTCTATTTGATAAATGCAACTTAATTTTTAGGACATACAACTATCTAACCAACAACTCACGCAATTATAATGTACTCATCATGATCAACTCTGAATGGAGGACGAGTATAAGATATTGTAACTCAATCACAGTCTAAGCACGATAAGATAACACAGAAGAGATAACTAAGAAAATAGAAGACAACAACTACTACTGAAATAATAACAATATCTCAACAATCTGAACTACAACACAAGTCTCAAATAAATACAACAAGTCCAAATAAGAACTAATGCAAGTCTAAAACTGTATCCCGATCACTGCTAAGTGTCAGGACCAAAGGTGGCTAATCCCTCATCAGGTCTGTCACGACCCGCTACCCAAATTGTTGGGCCGGGCCGAGTCATGCCCAGCCTACGTTGAGATAAAACGTAGTAAGCTGTTCTAAAGACAACAGGATAAGACTAAATGTGTTAACAGTTCTATAAGTGAAGAAGAATCATAAATGCTCCAAACACAAAAGTCGTCGTATATAGTAAAATATCCAAGTACAAGTAAACTGAAAATGTAAAACTGGATACATGTCCAGTTACAAAATGATGTAGTCTAATACATGTCTACTCTCAAAAAGTCTAAGTAAACAAAAGACAACTAGGCGAGGTTCCCTGCAGGAACATCCTCGTAAAGCAGAGCCGGGTCCTCGGCAGTAATCCCATAATATGAGTCGCAGAGTAACTCCTCCTCAGTAAGGACACCTACAACGTTATCCTGTCAGGACGGGAGCAAGTACTGAATCTAGCAAACTAGCATATGAAACATGGAAATGAACATGAGAATGAACATGTGAGGAATAACTGGAAAGTATGGCATCACATAGTCTATCATGGCAATGACACATATGTCATAGAGACAGATGTATATGTAATGTTTAAAACTGTAGTAGGTACGTGATCGGTCAATAGATGTACAATGTGCTGGGGCACATAATGAAATGTACATACGTACAAGTGTAAAGGCGGTAGATGTACATACGCACAAATACAGCTTTGAGATAAAGGCCTACGGCTTAGTAACATATAAAATAAAACTTTGCTCGGTACTGTAGAGGGGGATATGATCACGTACACTACTATCAGTTTCCCCATATCCCATATTCTAATCATATGAGAGATACATCAAGACTGTTCTAAGCATGGTGGTAACTGAAAGTACAACATGTAGAGATCTAACTTGCTACCCCAAGGATCAGCATGTAACATGGTGGGGTTTGCAGTTCATTCATGTGACAATATGTAAAGTTCGTAGAAAGTACTTGCCTCTAGCAAAGCAAAACAAAACAAGCTGCGATAACAATGCTATGGATGTCCAGTAACTCGTCGCTGTAGAAGCAAAATATAATAACTTAGTTTTTACACTAAGCTAAAACACTAGGACACTAAATGGTGCGACACGACTTGTGACTGGGCACCTAGCCAAAATGATGACTTGGCATAGCAGACCAATGTGGGGTGACACACTATGTTAACTAACTTTTTAGGGTCTTTACACTAGTGAGGGATGGGGTTTAACACGACTAAAACTCCAATTAACACAAAAGCTACAAGTCGTAATTAATCAATAAATAAATCAAAAGATCATTGTGTTCTAACAATTTTTGAAGTAGACAAAAAGCCCAGCTTTTCTTAAAGCAAAGTATCAAAGTAATCCTTGTTAATCATAGAAATTTATTATAATTTTTCTGGAATTTATTAACCAGTACTAATATTTTATAAAAATCAGTTTTCCTAAGTATACAGAAAATGAGTTTTTGGTTTCACATGCCAAACTAGTGGCAAAACAGTAAATTAAATACTACAAAAATTATACTAAATTAGCTAACTTAACATAGTATCTAAAAACTATTTTTCCATAATTTTATCAATACTTTAAGTATTTTTAGAAAATCAAAAACAGCAATGCACACAATAATTAATTATCTGCGTATTTTGTCCATGTATATAATTTGAACCAAAGTCCAAGTACAGGACCCAAGGCCATGAATCAAGTCCAATATGACTTGTACAGGTCTTGAATGTGTGAAAACACATTTGAGCCCAAATACCCATGCTAGGCTTGGACACCAAATGGTTGCAGTAATTTAAATACTATAAAAATATAATTTGGTGATAGTACAAAATAAATATTATTATTTTAATAAGGCTAATTTGTACAAAAGAATACACATACCTATGCTAAAAGTATATATAGATATATAAGGAAAAATACTTAATTTATAAGGTATATATATATTTACAAATATATATATATACATAAGAAAATACTTAATAATACAGTGTATATATATATAATATATATACACAGGAAAAATGTTTATATAGACATATATATATAAAATTTACTAACTACAAAATATATACATATATATTAAATACTGTTAAAAATACAGTATATACATATATATACATATTAATATATATACATATATATATATATATATATATATATATATATATATATATATATATATATATATATATATATATACAAAATAAAAAGAAAAAGAAAAGAAAACAGAAAAGAAAAAGGAAACACAGAAAGGGGGGCTCGAACCCTGCCCTCAGGAGAAGGGGGGTGTTTGATCACTGCGCGCTGGCCAGTGGGCCAGTTGGCCCGTTTGTTAGGGATAGGATTAGGTTTATTTTATTTAGGTTTTAGTTGTTAAAAACAGTAACACGAAATATCGCTCTGTGTCCTGACAGTTTGGGACGCAGAGTCTTGTATCCATACTCAGCACGACACGCACGAAATGATTCGGCCGTGTCCAAGCTTACCCAAAGACTGCCCGTGTCCTGGCGAGTCACCCATGCTAAATCGAGACACAAATAGACACGAACACAAACTGACACGTACGTGTCCGACTAGTCAGGGGGGTTTGCGAGTGCTGGCCGGCGGAGTAGGCGTCGGGGCGGTGGCACTCGGGTGGCGACGCGTTCGCCTTGGCCGGGCGCGTCGAATGGTGGTGGTCGCGGCTGTCGAAGTCGACCGTGGAGGCTGGACGGGGAAGCTCGTCGGAGTTAGGGTTAGGGCTGGAAGTTTTTGGGGAAGACGGTGGCGTGGGCGGTCGTGGTGGGGTTTTAGGGTTTGGGTTCTGTCTGGGGGAGAGAGGGGGTCATTTATAGGGGGCTAAGGCGGTCGATAGGTCGGTCGGGCAGCCGGAAATGGCGGGGGCTGCCCGTCGGCGTGGCGGTCGTCGGTCGGGAGGGGTAGGTTTAGGATTAGCGTTTAGGTCCTCCTAGTTTAGGTTATTACAGACAGGTCCCTAAGATAGATAAATGCAAATTAGAATTTGCATTCCGCATTTAAAATAATTCATTTATTTACAAACTGATATTGTAACAATTCTAATAATTACAAAATAGTATTAAAACAATTCTAATTATTGCAAATTGATATTAGAACATTTAAATAAATTATAAATCAATATTTTTGTATTTTAAAACTCATTTAAAATCATTTAAAAATTCTAGAAAAATTCCTAAAAATTCCTAATAATTATTTAAGGCTATAAATGACATTAAAAATTAATTAACACTAATTAAAAATAAATTTGAAAATCAGGGGCTTACAAGTCTTCCCTCCTTGAAAAATTTCGTCCTCGAAATTCACAAGGATTGAAGACCCGACAATATTCTAACATAGCAAGTAATGCAACAAAATGACTAAGGCTGCGATCGAAACTAACCTCTAAGGTATCAAGCGGGAACGGGTGGTTCCCTCGCAGCGGTTGGATCGAACAAGTAAGGGAATCTCTCCCTCATGTCCGACTCCCTCTTCCAAGTAGATTCACCTGGGGAGTGACGGCTCCAAGCTACTCGCACTAGGGGTATAAGCTTGTTCCTCAGCCTCTTCTCTCTCCGGTCTAATATCTCCACTGGCTGCTCAGAAACTGTAAGGCTCGGTCCGACCTCCAACTCTGAATGAACTAGCACATGACTGGGGTCTGGAACATATCTCCTCAGCTGAGATACGTGAAAGACGTCGCGAACTCCTGCTAGGTTGGGTGGAAGTGCAACCCTGTAAGCTACCTCTCCGATCCTGCCAAGTACCTCGAATGGCCCGATGTATCTGGGGCTCAGCTTTCCTCCTCGTCCGAACCGGATCGTCCCTCGAGTAGGTGATATCTTCACTAGCACCATATCACCGTCTGCGAACTCCATCGGTCTGCGACTAGCATCAGCCCAGTGTTTCTGCCTATCCTGAGCTACTCTGAGCCTGTCTCTGATCATCCTGACTTTCTCTGCTGCATCCGTGATCATCTCTGGCCCAAGCATAACTCTGTCTCCGACATCATCCCAAAAGAGCGGTGTCTGGCACCGTCGTCCATAAAGTGCCTCGAAAGGAGACATACCAATACTGGCCTGGTAGCTGTTGTTGTATGAAAACTCTACCAAGTGCAGATGGCTCTCCCATGATCCTCCGAAGTCCAGCACGCAAGTCTTCAGCATATCCTCCAGCGTCTGTATCATCCTCTCGGACTGCCCATCTGTCTGTGGGTGGTACGCCGTACTGAACTTGAGCCTACTGCCCAATTCCTCCTGCAAGCTCCTCCAGTAGTGGGATGTGAATCTACTGTCTCTGTCTGACACGATGCTCACCGGCACTCCGTGTAGGCGAACTATCTGCTGCATGTATAGCTCTGCCAACTTCTCGGTGGAAAGCCCCACTTTGAAGGGTATGAAGTGCGCACACTTCGTCAGCCTGTCTACAATGACCCAGATGGCATCCTTCCCTCCTTGGGAACGAGGAAGCCCTGAAACGAAGTCCATCGTAATATGTTCCCACTTCCACTCGGGAATGGGTAACGGCTGCAACAAACCAGCTGGCCTCTGGCGCTCCGCCTTGACCTGCTGGCAAACTAGACATCTCGAGATAAAACGCGATACATCCCTCTTCATCCCGTGCCACCAAAGATGTTCCCGCAAGTCACGGTACATCTTGTTAGCACCAGGGTGAATAGAATATCTCGATCGGTGTGCCTCCTGCAACACTGCCTCTACTAGCTCTCCCTTCGGCACGCACAATCGGCTGCCATGCCTCAGGGATCCATCCTCTGCTATAGTGAAGTCATCCAGCAATCCAGCTAATGCCTGGGGTCGAAGTCTGTGAAGGCTCTCATCTGTAGACTGTGCCTCCCGGATCTGCTCCATCAAACCTGACTGAATGTCAAGCGCCATCATCTGTATCACTGATCCTGGCCGAACTAGCTCGATACCGAGCTTCTCCAGATCCTCCCGCAAATGCCGATCAATCATCAGGTACCATGCCATCGGATGCCTGCTCAGCGCATCCGCCACCACATTTGCCTTCCCGGGATGATACTGTAAAACGATGTCGAAGTCCTTCATCAACTCCAACCATCGTCTTTGCCTCATGTTCAGCTCTTTCTGCGTGAACACATACTTCAAGCTTTTGTGGTCAGTGAAGATTTCCATACGCTCTCCGTATAAGTAATGTTTCCATAACTTGAGTGCAAAGATCACCGCAGCTAACTTGAGGTCATGGGTAGGATAATTCCTCTCATGAGTCCGCAACTGCCTAGATGCATAAGCAATTACTTTCCCATGCTGCTGTAGAACACATCCTAGCCCCTTCCCAGAAGCATCGCTGAAAATGGTGAAACCTCCAGAACCTGAAGGTAAAGTAAGAACTGGAGCGGTCGTCAGCCTCCTCTTCAGCTCCTCAAATGCCGCCTGGCAGTCCTCTGACGAGATGTACTCTGCGTCCTTCCGCGTCAGCTTCGTCATGGGTTCAGCTATCCTAGCAAAGTCCTGGACGAACTTTCTGTAATAGCCTGCTAAACCCAAAAAGCTCCTGATCTCTGAAACTGACGTCGGAGCCTTCCACGTCTCAACTGTAGCAATCTTCCTGGGATCCACCGAGATTCCATCTCCAGTGACTACATGGCCGAGAAACTCCACTCGGTCTAAAAAGAACTCGCACTTCGGCAATTTGGCAAACAATCTCTCCTGCCTCAGAATCCCTAAAACTATCCGTAAGTGCTCTGCATGCTCCTCTGGCGTCTTCGAGTATATCAGGATGTCGTCAATAAATACTACGACGAACTTATCCAGATACTGGTGAAATGTCTTATTCATCAAGTTCATAAAGACAGCTGGCGCATTTGTGAGACCAAATGGCATCACCAGAAACTCGTACTGCCCGTACTTCGTGTTGAACGCCGTCTTCTGGATGTCTGCTGGCCTAACCTTCACCTGGTGGTACCCGGATCTCAAGTCTATCCTGGAAAATACCTTCGCCCCGCTCAATTGGTCGAACAAATCATCTATCCTGGGCAGAGGATATTTGTTCTTGATAGTGATGGCATTCAAGGCCCGATAATCAATACACAACCGGACTGTACCATCCTTCTTAGGCACAAAGAGCACTGGCGCTCCCCATGGAGAAGTACTGGATCGAATGAAACCCTTTTTCAACAGGTCATCAATCTGCTCTTTCATTTCTATGGCCTCCTTGGGATTCACTCTATAGCAAGCCCGGGATACTGGTGATGAACCCGGCACTAGATCTATAGTGAACTCCACATCTCTGTCAGGCGAAAGTCCTAGAAGATCCTCTGGGAATACATCCATAAACTCCCTAATGATAGGGTGTGGCGGTGCTGCGTCCCCGACTGTCGCGCAACAGTTCGGCTCTAGGCTGATCTCCGGCCCTGTCCTCCTGACACTGAATGGTGCTGTGCCTGGGGGACTGAACAAAATACTACCCTCATAGCAATCTATAGATGCATGGGCATAGCTAAGCCAGTCCATCCCCAATATGATATCATAACCGGGGAGCGGTATCACAAAGAATCGCCCTCTGAACTCTCTCCCGGCTATAAAAATAGAACACCTATAGATAGATCTAATAGGCACTGGTCCTCCTCCCGTCATCACTCTACTAATCTCCGCAGTAGGTGTAGCTACTAGATGATGTTTATGCATAAACTCTAATGATAGGAAGCTATGAGATGCACCAGAATCAAACAAACATACATCTAGAAAAGTATGCAAATAAATATGACCTGTAATGACGTCAGCTAAGTAATCCGGCTCCGAAACCTGCTTCGGCTCCGGCTCAATGGCTAGGCTATAGACCTTCCCCTGAGGTCCCTTCTGCTGCTGCAGATGCTGCCCAAACCTCTGCTGCTGAGTCGGGAGTGGTCCTCTAGGCTTCGCCGCTGGGCAGTTCCGAAGCTGATGGGTGGCAGACCCACAAGCCAAACACTGACCCAACCTCTTCCTGCAGACTGCGAAGTCATGACCTGGTCTTCCGCAGAAAGAACATATAGCTCCCTTCTGCTGCTGCTGTCGGGGTCCCGGGGCTCGAACTGGCGGGGTCTGATGATGTGGTGTAGGGGGACGGTAAGTCTGCTGGGTAGCGTCGGCGCTCTCTGCTAGAAAGCCTGACGCTTGGACGGTCCCTCATGATGTACAGAAGCCGGCCTCTTGCATGACAGAAGACGCTCCTCAATACTCCGGGCCAACTCTAGGCTCTGGTAGTAGTCAGTCGTACCGTTCGCCACTATAAGGATGCCAATGTCTGGAACTAGACCATGGCAAAACCTACGGGTCATCTCCTCTGGATCAGCAACCAGACTAGGAGCAAAATGGCTCAGGCGACTAAACTCTCCCGCATAGTCATCAACAGAACGGTTCCCCTGCTGGATGTTCTGGAATCGTAGCCCCATGGCTACTCTAGCAGTGGTCGAGAAGAATTTCTTCTTGAACTGGGTCTTGAACTGGTCCCAGGTGGCTCTACCTCTCGCGAACAGCGGCTCATTCCTGAACCAGACTCCGGCTAAGTCTATCAGCAGAAATCCTGCTGCCTCGACCTGAAGGTCATCCGGCATCCTAACTTCCAGAAGCTTTCTCTCTACAGAATCTAGCCAGTCATCAGCTACTACTATGCCCTCAGTCCCTGAGAACTCCTTGGGATTCAGACCCATGAAGTCCTTGACCGTCCCCGCTCTCTGCCGTGGCTCTACATGTGGTGGGACCACGGGACGTCCCTCAGAACGCTCCATGCTCTGGCGGAGTAGGGTAGTCTGCTCCTGATGGGTCGTTAGGAACCCCTGGATCAGTGTGAGCAGCTGGGTCCTGTCGAGAGTGACGGAAGCCTGGGTGGGTATAGTGATAGGGGGTGGTGGAAGTATCGGGGCCTGCTGGGATTGGGATGTGGAAGGTGGTATCTGGGTCTGTGGATCTGTGGAGTGGAGGAATGTGGTAGGTGGAGGTGTATCAGTCAACCGGTCAGCTGACTGGATATGAAGGACCCCATTCTCGGGGGTAACATACTGGGATGAACGAGTAAGCACCATCTAAATTACACATAAAAAGACTTATAAGGACTTATTTAAAGCAAGCAATCATATGCAAGAAAATCTAATTATAATAGCAAACATGTGACATATTTCTTATGTTGCAATCCTAGCATTCCTCTAGGTGTTCTAAGCGTCTTTCCTAATGTTGTCTAATTACCTTAAGTTCCTAATTGCAGGCATGCTTGGTACAATAACGTAACCAAACAGTTTAGTCAGGACCTGCATGGGCCACCACTAAAAACATGTCACGACCCGCTACCCAAATTGTTGGGCCGGACCGAGTCATGCCCAGCCTACGTTGAGATAAAACGTAGTAAGCTGTTCTAAAGACAACAGGATGAGACTAAATGTGTTAACAGTTCTATAAGTGAAGAAGAATCATAAATGCTCCAAACACAAAAGTCGTCGTATATAGTAAAATATCCAAGTACAAGTAAACTGAAAATGTAAAACTGGATACATGTCCAGTTACAAAATAATGTAGTCTAATACATGTCTACTCTCAAAAAGTCTAAGTAAACAAAAGACAACTAGGCGAGGTTCCCTGCAGGAACATCCTCGTAAAGCAGAGCCGGGTCTTCGGCAGTAATCCCATAATATGAGTCACAGAGTAACTCCTCCTCAGTAAGGACACCTACAACGTTATCCTGTTAGGACGGGAGCAAGTACTGAATCTAGCAAACTAGCATATGAAACATGGAAATGAACATGAGAATGAAAATGTGAGGAATAACTGGAAAGCATGGCATCACATAGTCTATCATAGCAAGGACACATATGTCATAGAGACAGATGTATATGTAATGTTTAAAACTGTAGTAGGTACGTGATCGGTCAATAGATGTACAATGTGCTGGAGCACATAATGAAATGTACATACGTACAAGTGTAAAGGCGATAGATGTACATACGCACAAATACAGCTTTGAGATAAAGGCCTACGGCTTAGTAACATATAAAATAAAACTTTGCTCGGTACTGTAGAGGGGGATATGATCACGTACACTACTATCAGTTTCCCCATATCCCATATTCTAATCATGTGAGAGATACATCAAGACTGTTCTAAGCATGGTGGTAACTGAAAGTACAACATGTAGAGATCTAACTTGCTACCCCAAGGATCAGCATGTAACATGGTGGGGTTTGCAGTTCATTCATGTGACAATATGTAAAGTTCGTAGAAAGTACTTGCCGTTAGCAAAGCAAAACAAAACAAGCTGCGATAACAATGCTATGGATGTCCAGTAACTCGTCGCTGTAGAAGCAAAATATAATAACTTAGTTTTTACACTAAGCTAAAACACTAGGACACTAAATGGTGCGACACGACTTGTGACTGGGCACCTAGCCAAAATGATGACTTGGCATAGGAGACCAATGTGGGGTGACACACTATGTTAACTAACTTTCTAGGGTCTTTACACTAGTGAGGGACGGGGTTTAACACGACTAAAACTCTAATTAACACAAAAGCTACAAGTCGTAATTAATCAATAAATAAATTAAAAGATCATTGTGTTCTAACAATTTTTGAAGTAGACAAAAAGCCCAACTTTTCTTAAAGCAAAGTATCAAAGTAATCCTTGTTAATCAGAGAAATTTATTATAACTTTTCTGGAATTTATTAACCAGTACTAATATTTTATAAAAATCAGTTTTCCTAAGTATACAGAAAATGAGTTTTTGGTTTCACATGCCAAACTAGTGGCAAAACAGTAAATTAAATACTACAAAAATTATACTAAATTAGCTAACTTAACATAGTATCTAAAAACTATTTTTCCATAATTTTAGCAATACTTTAAGTATTTTTAGAAAATCAAAAACAACAATGCACACAATAATTAATTATCTGCGTATTTTGTCCATGTATATAATTTGAACCAAAGTCCAAGTACAGGACCCAAGGCCATGAATCAAGTCCAATATGAGTTGTACAGGTCTTGAATGTGTGAAAACATATTTGAGCCCAAATATCCATGCTAGGCTTGGACACCAAATGGTTGCAGTAATTTAAATACTATAAAAATATAATTTGGTGATAGTGCAAAATAAATATTATTATTTTAATAAGGCTAATTTGTACAAAAGAATACACATACCTATGCTAAAAGTATATATAGATATATAAGGAAAAATACTTAATTTATAAGGTATATATATATATTTACAAATATATATATATACATAAGAAAATACTTAATAATACAGTGTATATATATATAATATATATATACATAGGAAAAATGTTTATATAGACATATATATATATATATATATATAAAATTTACTAACTACAAAATATATACATATATATTAAATACTGTTAAAAATACAGTATATACATATATATACATATTAATATATATATACATATATATATATATATAAATACAAAATAAAAAGAAAAAGAAAAGAAAACAGAAAAGAAAAAGGAAATACAGAAAGGGGGGCTCGAACCCTGCCCTTAGGAGAAGGGGGGGGTGTTTGATCACTGCGCGCTGGCCAGTGGGCCAGTTGGCCCGTTTGTTAGGGATAGGATTAGGTTTATTTTATTTAGGTTTTAGTTGTTAAAAACAGTAACACGAAATATCGCTCTGTGTCCTGACAGTTTGGGACACAGAGTCTTGTATCCATACTCAGCACGACACGCACGAAATGATTCGACCGTGTCCAAGCTTATCCAAAGACTGCCCGTGTCCTGGCGAGTCACCCATGCTAAATCGAGACACAAATAGACACGAACACAAACTGACACGTACGTGTCCGGCTAGTCAGGGGGGGTTTGCGAGTGCTTGCCGGCGGAGTAGGCGTCGGGGCGGTGGCGCTCGGGTGGCGACGCGATCGCCTTGGCCGGGCGCGTCGAATGGTGGTGGTCGCGGCTGTCGAAGTCGACCGTGGAGGCTGGACGAGGAAGCTCGTCGGAGTTAGGGTTAGGGCTGGAAGTTTTTGGGGAAGACGGTGGCGTGGGCGGTCGTGGTGGGGTTTTAGGGTTTGGGTTCTGTCTGGGGGAGAGAGGGGGTCATTTATAGGGGGCTAAGGCGGTCGATAGGTCGGTCGGGCAGCCG
Organism: Iris pallida; assembly: GCA_029216955.1. NCBI lineage: Eukaryota > Viridiplantae > Streptophyta > Magnoliopsida > Asparagales > Iridaceae > Iris > Iris pallida. The sequence continues at coordinate 13,917,490 of JANAVB010035418.1, forward strand.
GAAATGGCGGGGGCTGCCCGTCGGCGTGGCGGTCGTCGGTCGGGGGGGGGGTAGGTTTAGGATTAGCGTTTAGGTCCTCCTAGTTTAGGTTATTACAGACAGGTCCCTAAGATAGATAAATGCAAATTAGAATTTGCATTCCGCATTTAAAATAATTCATTTATTTACAAACTGATATTGTAACAATTCTAATAATTACAAAACAGTATTAAAATAATTCTAATTATTGCAAATTGATATTAAAACATTTAAATAAATTACAAATCAATATTTTTGTATTTTAAAACTCATTTAAAATCATTTAAAAATTCTAGAAAAATTCCTAAAAATTCCTAATAATTATTTAAGGCTATAAATGACATTAAAAATTAATTAACACTAATTAAAAATGAATTTGAAAATCAGGGGCTTACAAGGTCCATAATGAGTAGGGCAAGTGTCCTCAGGGCAATCATCTGTAAAATTTCAACAGGTCCAGTCAGGACAGGAACGAGTACAACTCATCAAGAAAATTCCAAGTAAATGACAGAGAACTATAAACAGTTATAGACAGTTATATTGATGAATCATGGCAGTTTTATACAGGTAATGATATAGAGAACAGTTAAGGTACAAGGAAAGGAAAGTAACTAAACAAGAAGAGATACATGGCAATGAAGACTGTAAAATATAATCTAGCTGAACCAGAGTAGCATGATATAAGTCCAGACAGTATAATAATAGTCATGTGTGAGTCCAGACAATATAATCTAATACCAGGTGATTCCAGCACAAGATGAGTCCGACATAAGGTGAGTCCAGTCAGTGATCAAAGATCCCAGGGTGAGTCCAGCCTATACTCTAACAGTGTGTTTTAAAATACCGAGATCGACATGTAAACGGTTGTAGGTAATACGGCAAATCACACACCTGGCCGAGTGTGAGATGGCTATCATTCCAGTAGATTCCAGTAGATTTCAGTTGGAAGATTCTAGATTGGGGTATGTCTACATGTCTAACTCAAGTATTTCCCCTCCCAGCAAGTACAAGTGATTCCAGAATACGACACGAGAATCGAGATGAGTCCAGCCAAATATGATGATACCAGCAAGTGATTCCAGGGTGATTCTAGTAGGTGATTCCAGTAATAGAAGCCAGACATGATGATACCAGTAATATAGGTCAGACAATATGGTATGTGTGTCGCATACATGAATCCAGAATATCCATACGTGTTGTAACTGAGAATCACATACAACTAACTAGAACTGAAGTACAGTAAATGACAAATAAATGAGAAAACTATCAGAGAATGTACTCGCCTGCTACTCTGAAAAGAGTAGGTAATATCAGATGTCTGCACCGGAGTCACAATGTCCTAAATAGAGCAGTACAGGTTATAGTATGTTTAAAATAAGGTAAATGAAGTTTATGATACAATCTACATGATTTCTAGGGCAATCTAGGTCAAAGTCAACCCTAAGTCAAACCTGGTCAACTGTCTAGGTCAAACTAGGTCCAAGTCAAACTTGGTCAACTCTGGGTCAACCCAAGTTAATACTCTAGTCAAACTAGGTCAATTGGTCACATTTAGACTCAATGTTGACTTTTGGTCAACTTTAGTCAACCTGAACTATTGGGTCAATTTCTATATCATTCCCGAGGCTATCTCATAATCCGTAGGCTAATACCCTAGGATACCTTAGTACTATATCACATATACATATCCCCCTATAGGACATATACATAACATACCTCTTATATATCCTTATCTATATGTATAAATATATATCTAACCCCACATCAATTAACCTATATATATACTCAAGTATGTGAACTCCTCATAACTTACCCAAAATCCTAATACCCTATCTCATCTATCCACATAACCTAGATTATATACATAAATCCTACTCAAGGCTAACTTATATAACATATATATATATATATATATATATACATATATAATATCCCAGTCCAACTACACTAATACATAGGATACCAACCCACTATCTTAGCCCTCAATTTCAAATACCCATAACACATACTATCCCAAAACATCATGTATGATCCTAACATAATTTCATATATCTATCCCTCAATACATGTCCACATATACTTACATACATGACCTCCCATTACTAGCCCTTACTCCTAACCAGTGAGCCAATGCTCTCCTTCCTCTCAATCTCTGTGACACTAAGAACCCCCATTAGCATGCTAACTAGGACACCCTCCTACCTCACATTCTTAATTACACATAGACAAACCTCTTCCTCTAACTTGCATATGACTGAACTATAGGGCTGGTGTATGTATCATCACATGACTGATACATATCAAGTAATAGGACTAATGGGAAGGAATGGAAAAGGGGGAAAATCTGAGAATACATTACTCATTCATTCACTCACTCTCATAACACAAAACCCTATCTTAACTCAGGAATCAGCCACTCAGGAATCCTGAACACATCTCGGTGTTATATCAAGCAAATCAAGGTTAACCTATCAATTTCAATCCCATTCTTGTTTACAGTTTTGAACTTAAAACCCACCTCCATGAAGTAACAGTGAACCATAAGTTCACATTCGATTCAAAATCCAAGCCCTCTGGTTTTGTGTTCCCAGTTCATAACCCATCTCAGTTGCATCAATGCAAACCCAACAATCTATACCACATTCATATCAGGAATCAATTTGTAATATAAAACCCAATTTCTAAATCTCAGGATCAATGACCCAAGCCCATTTTACATTATCAATTATATACATTATCCTAGTTTCAGTTAACAGTCCACATGTACATCCCAAATTTCAGATTCGAATCTCCCATAAATGTCAAAACAATTACTCCTATAAATTCCCAGTATATAATAGTTACTAATTAACATCTAAATTCATATTTAATCATTTGCAGCTCATTTAAACCTTCAAAAATATTTCAGTAATCAGTATCCGAACACCCCAATTTCAATATTGAAAACCCCAATTCGAACTTGGAAACCAATCAAAAGCCAAATTCAGTATGCGCAGAGTGTGTGCCACTATGCATACGTGTCAAGGGTGCTAATCATGTCCACAACTGTGTCCAATGTGTGGACACGAAGTGTCAAAAATAAAGAAACCCGATAGTGACAAGACTGTCAGTTAAGGCTGTCTCGTGCAGCCATGTCGTGTCCGATTGGACACGACTCAGTGCTCGAGATGAGCCGTGCTCTTGCACAATGACACATGGGATATAGGTCTAGGGACTGAACACCCTGCCCCGTGTCCAAGTGTCGTCGACGTGTCGATATGAGGCCGTATCAGTGGCTCAAAATCGTGTGTGTGCGTGTCAGAGAATTTCAATACGAGCTCGAGAACTTCCTCGAATCGCAACCAAGTGTCACGAAACTTGGTGAGGGTCTAGTCAGACATGGGCCCCACCACCTCGTCAAATTTAACGTGTCCTAGTGAGGTGTCGTGTCCTGTGTCAACCCCGAAATGCAGGGGACGCGTACATCATGCATGAGCAGTACAAAATCGGTACGCGGTTGATTTCTCTACGCACACTGAACGAGAACCCATAAAATTTTGTGGGGGTGACGTCAGTGAGTGCTCGAACGTCTCCACAAAATTTTGTGGTGTCTCGTGTCGTGTCGTGTCCGCTAGGACACTCGAACAGCAGGGGGCTGCACGAGGCCTGTGCGCTGTGTCGTGCGTGCGGTGCGTGTCCGATTTGGACATGAAATGTGCACCGAATCGTGCTCAGTCCTCAACATATTTAATCTACACATTAAGAGCTTTGAAAACATGTAATTAGTTTTGGAAAATATGAAAATTCATTTCATTGTGACATTTCGTCGAACACGTAAGCATACACATAGACACGTGTCCGATACGGACACCAAACGGACACGAAATCCTACCAAACTTGAGGGACAGCTAGGGGACACCTAGACCTAGCCTAATATGCAAAGAAATCAGAATAAAAATGCAATTAGAGGTATTTTACCTATATATGCAAATAGCGAGAAAAAGCTCCAAATGGAGGAAATCCAAATAGCAACTCCCAAGCTCCAAATTGTACAAAAACTGAGATAATTCTCCACAAACAGTAAATAAACAATAATTAGACCCTAATGCAAAAGACTAGAGTAAAAAAGGATTTAAAATAAAATTAATAGGAATTAGAGGAGATGGGGATTTACCTTTCCTTTCTCTAAGTGTTGGAATGACACAAAGGAGGAAAGAATCAAAAGAGGAGAGTATTTATAGGGAGGGGAGCCCTAGTGGCTGGTTACTTATGGCTAAAATTAGGGTTAGGGTTCAAGTTATGGGCCATGGGCCAAGTCATAAGTCATTAAGTCATGGAATCATAAGTCATTGTATTAAACCATAAGTCATGATATGATTTGACTTAAACTAATCATTCTATTCCAAAATTAGTTTCTAATGACTAAAAGTAGGTTAACCTAAGTTAGACTAGGGTCACCATGGCTAGGGTTAGCTTCTAGACTAGTCTACAAGTCTCTATAAGTCAAAGCCCAAACTAGGAATCACCAATTCAATAAATTAAAAATAAATTCAAACTGCACTAAATGACAAAAATACCCTCAAGCTAAAATGATAATTAAATCATCCTAATAACATGGTTAGGCTCTAGGTCATAAAGTCTCTAGGATTTCACTAGCAGCATATCAAAATCATAAGTCATGACTTAAAGTAGTTTTTAAATCGTTTAAAAATGATTAAAAATCACCAAAAATTATAATGTAAAATAAATATCAATAAATAATAATTATAATTACAAAATTTCAAAATTACCCTCATCTGGAAAACTAGGTGTTACAATCCTACCCCCCTTAGAATAATTTTGTCCTCGAAATTAAGATGATCGCACCCCTTCTAGGTCAAACCCCAACAATCAAGGTCAAAGATAATCATGCAACACATTCCTACTGGTCGTGATATCACGGTCTTGATCAGGGTCACTATACTATCTATCACAGCACAAAACATCCTGACATGTACTAATGGAATCACACAACAAGATGGAAAGAAGGACAAGAAAGACAGACCTGCTAACCCGTCACCCGTAGCGTTGGTCTACTCGACTGTCAGCGCAAAAGCCCTGCCCCTCTGGGGTGTATCCCTCTGATGGTGCGGGGCATGGTGCTGTGCTAGATGGCTTAGCTCCCTCTATCTAATCCATGACACTCAAGTAATATCCATCATGATATTCCACTCAATTATACTAGGGCACCATCTATATGGTATCTATTCTGCAATCTGATAATCATACCCGTCTATCCAGAACCATGTTACCAGAATCCTCCTCACACCAGTAAGTATGGCTGCGATAATCCATAGAGTCCACAACTAATGTACATACCTCTAGAATCATGGTATTTAAAATTTTCGAATTGCCGCTAGCTTGGCTGCGAAAACTTTAAATTTCCACACCCGAGAAATACATCCAAAATTAGACTCTATCTCATCGCCAAACCAGCTAATATGGCTGTAGAAGACTCTAGATTCCATGACTGAGGCAACCTAGCCCATAATGTTATCTTGGTAGAAAATCAAGTCAATAATGAATACCAAGACTCAATTCAACGATGAATCAAAGAAGATAGACAGATACTGTCAGAATCGAATTTCGAGATAGTTTATAATGAGATTCTCAAGGGTCATCCCAAGAATCTTCTAAAGTAGTCCTAACTGTGATTGAATACTCTCTCAACTAAAGCCTATTCCTTAGTTCCTATTGCAGGCGCGCAGCAGTACAACTAATCGTTGCACTACCACGACATCGTACTAATGTGACTCTCGACCTGCATGGGCCACCACTAAAAATGTGTCACGACCCGCACCCATTGTGAGGGTACGAGCACGTAACAACGCCCAGCCTACGCCGCAGTATCGGCGGTAGAACGCTGTCCTAGCTTATTATCTAACCAACAACTCACACAATTATAATGTACTCATCATGATCAACTCCGAACGGAGGACAAGTATAAGATATTGTAACTCAATCACAGTCTAAGCACGATAAGATAACACAGAAGAGATAACTAAGAAAATAGAAGACAACTACTACTACTGAAATAATAACAATATCTCAACAATCTGAACTACAACACAAGTCTCAAATAAATACAACAAGTCCAAATAAGAACTAATGCAAGTCTAAAACTGTATCCCGATCACTGCTAAGTGTCAGGACCAAAGGTGGCTAATCCCTCGTCAGGTCCATAATGAGTAGGGCAAGTGTCCTCAGGGCAATCATCTGTAAAATTTCAACATGTCCAGTCAGGACAGGAACGAGTACAACTCATCAAAAAAATTCCAAGTAAATGACAGAGAACTATAAACGGTTATAGACAGTTATATTGATGAATCATGACAGTTTTATACAGGTAATGATATAGAGAACAGTTAAGGTACAAGGAAAGGAAAGTAACTAAACAAGAAGAGAAATATGGCAATGAAGACTGTAAAATATAATCTAGCTGAACCAGAGTAGCATGATATAAGTCCAAGCAGTATAATAAGAGTCATGTGTGAGTCCAGACAATGGAATCTAATACCAGATGATTCCAGCACAAGATGAGTCCGGTATAAGGTGAGTCCAATCAGTGATCAAAGATCCCAGGGTGAGTCCAGCCTATACTCTAACAGTGTGTTTTAAAATACCAAGATCGACATGTAAACGGCTGTAGGTAATACGACACATCACACACCTGGCCGGGTGTGAGATGGCTATCATTCCCGTAGATTTCAGTTGGAAGATTCCAGATTGGGGTATGTCTATATGTCTTACTCAAGTATTTCCCCTTCCAGCAAGTACAAGTGATTCCAAAATACGATACGAGAATCGAGATGAGTCCAGCCAAATATGATGATACCAGCAAGTGATTCCAAGGTGATTCCAGTAATAGAAGCCAGACATGATGATACCAATAATAGAGGTCAGACAATATGGTATGTGTGTCGCATACATGAATCCAAAATATCCATACATGTTGTAACAGAGAATCACATACAACTAACTAGAACTGAAGTACAGTAATTGATATATAAATGAGAGAACTATCAGAGAATGTACTCGCCTGCTACTCTGAAAATAGTAGTGTAATATCAGATGTCTGCACCGGAGTCACAATGTCCTAAATAGAGCAGTAAAGGTTATAATAAATTTAAAATAAGGTAAATAAAGTTTATGATGCAATCTACATAATTTCTAGGCCAATCTAGGTCAAATTCAACCCTAAGTCAAACCTGGTCAACTGTCTAGGTCAAACTAGGTCCAAGTCAAACTTGGTCAACTCTGGGTCAACCCAAGTTAATACTCTAGTCAAACTAGGTCAATTGGTCACATTTAGACTCAATGTTGACTTTTGGTCAACTCTAGTCAACCTGAACTATTGGGTCAATTTCTATGTCATTCCCTAGGCTATCTCATAATCCGTAGGCTAATACCCTAGGATACCTTAGTACTATATCACATATACATATCCCCCTATAGGACATATACATACCATACCTCTTATATATCATTATCTATATGTATAAATATATATCTAACCCCACATCAATCAACCTATATATATGCTCAAGTATGTGAACTCCTCATAACTTACCCAAAATCCCAATACCCTATCTCATCTATCCACATAACCTAGATTATATACATAAATCCTACTCAAGGCTAACTTATATATATATATATATATATATATATATATATATTAAAAAAAAAAATATATATATATATATATATATATATATATATATATATATATAATATCCCAGTCCAACTACACTAATACATAGGATACCAACCCACTATCTTAGCCCTCAATTTCAAATACCCATAACACACACTATCCCAAAACATCATGTATGATCCTAACATAATTTCATATATCTATCCCTCAATACATGTCCACATATACTTACATACATGACCTCCCATTACTAGCCCTTACTCCTAACCAGTGAGCCAATGCTCTCCTTCCTCTCAATCTCTATGACACTAAGAACCCCCATTAGCATGCTAACTAGGACACCCTCCTACCTCACATTCTTAATTACACATAGACAAACCTCTTCCTCTAACTTGCATATGACTGAACTATAGGGCTGGTGTATGTATCATCACCTGACTGATACATATCTAGTAATATTACTAATAGGAAGGAATAGAAAGGGGAAAAAAATCTAAGAATACATTACTCATTCATTCACTCACTCTCATAACACAAAACCCTCTCTTAACTCAGGAATCAGCCACCCTCTTAAACCACTCAGGAATCCTGAACACATCTCAGTGTTATATCAAGCATATCAAGGTTAACCTATCAATTTCAATCCCATTCTTGTTTACAGTATTCAACTTAAAACCCACCTCCATGAAGTAACAGTGAACCATAAGTTCACATTCGATTCAAAATCCAAGCCCTCTAGTTTTGTTTTCCCAGTTCATAACCCATCTCAGTTGCATCAATGCAAACCCAACAATCTATACCACATTCATATCAGAAATCAATTTGTAATATAAAACCCAATTTCTAAATCTCAGGATCAATGAAAATCCAAGTCCATTTTACATTCTCAGTTATATACATTATCCTAGTTTCAGTTAACAGTCCACATGTACATCCCAAATTTCAGATTCGAATCTCCCATAAATGTCAAAACAATTACTCCTATAAATTTCTAGTATATAATAGTTACTAATTAACATCTAAATTCATATTTAATCATTTGCAGCTCATTTAAACCTTCAAAAACATTTCAGTAATCAGTATCCGAACACCCTAATTTCAATATTGAAAACCCCAATTCGAACTTGGAAACCAATCAAAAGCCAAATTCAGTATGCGCAGAGTGTGTGCCACTATGCATACGTGTCAAGGGTGCTAATCGTGTCCAAAACCATGTACAATATATGGACACGAAGTGTCAAAAATAAAGAAACCCGACAGTGACAGGACTGTCAGTTAAGGCTGTCTCGTGCAGCCATGTCGTGTCCGATTGGACACGACTCACTGCTCGAGATGAGCCGTGCTCTTGCACAATGACACGTGGGATATAGGTCTAGGGACTGAACACCCTGCCCCGTGTCCAAGTGTCGTCGATGTGTCGATATGAGGCCGTATCAGTGGCTCGAAATTGCGTGTGTGCGTGTCAGAGAATTTCAACGCGAGCTCTAGAACTTCCTCGACTTGCAACCAAGTGTCACGAAACTTGGTGAGGGTCTAGTCAGACATGTGCCCCATCACCTCGTCAAATTTAACATTTTCTAGTTAGGTGTCGTGTCCTGTGTCAACCCCGAAATGCAGGGGACGCGCACAGCGTGCACGAGCAGTACAAAATTGGTGCGCGGTTGATTTCTCCGCACACACTGAACGAGAACCCGTAAAATTTTGTGGGGGTGATGTCAGTGGGTGCCTGAACATCTCCACAAAAATTCATGGTGTCTCGTGTCGTGTCGTGTTCGCTAGGACACTCGAACAGCAGGAGGCTGCAAGAGGCCTGTGCGCTGTGTCGTGCGTGCGATGCGTGTCCGATTTGGACACGAAATATGCACCGAATCATGCTCCGTCCTCAACATATTTAATCTACACATTAAGAGCTTTGAAAACATGTAATTAGTTTTGGAAAATACGAAAATTCATTTCATTGTGATATTTCGTCGAACACGTAAGCATACACATAGACACGTGTCCGATATGGACACCAAACGGACACAAAATCCTACCAAACTTGAGGGACAGCTAGTGGACACCTAGACCTAGCCTAATATGCAAAGAAATCAGAATAAAAATGCAATTAGAAGTGTTTTACCTATATGTGCAAATAGCAAGAAAAAGCTCTAAATGGGGGAAATCCAAATAGCAACTCCCAAGCTCCAAATTACACAAAAATTGAGATAATTCTCCACAAACAGTCAATAAACAATAATTAGATCCTAATGCAAAAGACTAGAGTCAAAAAGGATTTAAAATGAAATTAATAGGAATTAGATGAGATGGGAATTTACCTTTCCTTTCTCTAAGTGTTGGAATGACACAAAGGAGGCAAGAACCAAATGAGGAGAGTATTTATAGGGAGGGGAGCCCTAGTGGCTGGTTACTTATGGCTAAAATTAGGGTTAGGGTTCAAATTATGGGCCATGGGCCAAGTCATTAGTCATGGAATCATAAGTCATTGCATTAAACCATAAGTCATGATATGATTTCACTTAAACTAATCCTCCTATTCCAAAATTAGTTTCTAATGACTAAAAGTAGGTTAACCTAAGTTAGACTAGGGTCACCATGGCTAGGTTAAGCTTCTAGACTAGTCTACAAGTCTCTATAAGTCAAAGCCCAAACTAGGAATCACCAATTCAATAAATTAAAAATAAATTCAAACTGCACTAAATGACAAAAATACCCTCAAGCTAAAATGATAATTAAATCATCCTAATAACATGGTTAGGCTCTAGGTCATACAGTCTCTAAGGTTTCACTAGCAGCATATCAAAATCACAAGTCATGACTTAAAGTAGTTTTTAAATCGTTTAAAATGATTAAAAATCACCAAAAAATCATAATGTGAAATAAATATCAATAAATAATAATTATAATTATAAAATTTTAAAATTAACCTCATCTGAAAAACTGGGTGTTACACTACGCCAAAAGTGCGACGTGAATCTCGAATCTCTGTCCGAGGTGATGCTGACCGACACTCTGTGAAGTCTGACTATCTGCCTGAGGTACATCTCTGCTAGCTGAGCCGTCGACTGACCAACTCTGAATGGAAGAAAGTGAGCCACCTTCGTGAACCTATCAACTATAACCCAAATAGCATCTCTACTAGTCGAAGATCGGGGTAATCCAGTCACGAAATCCATGGTTATATGCTCCCACTTCCATTATGGAATCGGCAAGGGCTGAAGAAGTCCAGCTGGCCTCTGATGTTCAGCCTTGACCTGTTGGCAAATCAAACATCGAGAGACAAACCGAGCTATCTCTCTCTTCATGCCATTCCACCAAAAGTGCTGACGGATATCTCGGTACATCTTCGTGCCACCGGGATGAATCGAATACTGAGAACTGTGAGCTTCGGTTATGACTTCCTGTCAGATATCTCCACTGGGTACACAAAGACGCTTACCATGTCGAAGTATACCGTCTTCATGAATGCATAATTCTGGCCTTCGCCCTGCTACACATTCTGTCATAAGCCGCTGAAGCTTAGAATCTGATGACTGAGCTATCTTGATTCTCTCAACTATACTGGACTGAACTTGCATGCTGGCCATCAATGCCACACTAGTAGGAAAGACAACTTCTATATCCATTTTCTGAAGATCGGCTAACAGCTCTGGTTGCGCTGTTAGGAAATAAACTCCGGCTCTCCTGCTCAGTACATCTGCAACGACGTTGGCCTTTCCAGAATGATACTGCAAGTTAACATCATAATCCACAAGTAGCTCCAGCCACCTCCTCTGATGCATCTTAAGATCCTTCTGGATGAAGACGTACTTCAGGATCTTGTGGTCGGTAAAAATCTCCACCCTATCTCCATATAGGTAGTGCCTCCACAACTTAAGTACAAACACTACTGCTGCCAGCTCCAAGTCATGGGTTGGGTAATTCCTCTCATGATCACGAAGTTGTCGTGACGCATAAGCTATTACCTTTCTATGCTACATCAGAACACATCCTAAACCTCTGCCCGAAGCATCACAATACACTGAGAATCCTCCGGTTCTATCTGGAAGCGTAAGAATATGAGCCGTCATCAAGCCTCGCTTCAACTTCTCAAAAGAATCCTGAAATTCTGCTGTCCAAGCAAACTGCACATCCTTGCGGGTCAACTGGGTCAATGGCGCTGAAATCCGAGCAAAGTCTGAAACAAATTGCCGGTAGTAGCCGGCCAAGCCAAGAAAATAGCGAATTTCTGCCACTGTACTAGGTACCGGCCACGTTTCAATGGCCACAATCTTCTGGGGATCCACTTCTACTCCTCCTCTGGTGTTGATATGGCCCAAGTACGAAATGCGATCGAGCCAGAACTCGTATTTACTAAACTTGGCATACAACTGGTGCTCTCTGAGAATCTGGAGGACAACTCTGAGATGCTGCTCATGCTTCGTTTCACTCTTGCTGTAGACCAGGATGTCGTCTATGAACACAATTACGAACTGATCCAAATAAGACATGAAAATACGATTCATGAGGTCCATGAATACAGTCGACGCATTGGTTGCTCCAAATGGCATAACAAGGAACTCCTAATGCCCATATCTAGATCAGAATGCTGTCTTCGGGATGTCCTGCTATCTGACTCTGATCTGGTGGTACCCTGACCGTAAATCTATCTTTGAGAATACTGCTGCTCCTCTGAGTTGATCAAACAAGTCATCTATCCTTGGGAGAGGATATCTGTTCTTGATTGTCACTGAGTTCAAGGTACGCTAATCTACACATAATCTAGACGTACCATCCTTCTTTTTCACAAGAAGCATCGGGGCTCCCCAAGGCGATCCACTAGCACGAATGAATCCCTTGGTTCTGAGTTCTTCAATCATTTTGTACAATATCTCCAATTCTGACGACGCCATCCTGTAGACTCTCTCTGACACAGGTGCGGTCCCGGGGATCAAGTCTATGGTGAACTCGATCTCTCGCTCTGGCGGCATTCCTGGAAGCTCTTCTGGGAAAACATCTGGAAACTCCTCGACGATCCGGGGTAACTGTACTGCTGCTACTGCCATCCGCAATACGGAAGGAGAAGGTTCAACTTCGTCTCGGGAAAATGAAAACTCTGACTCGCTTGGGATGCTAAAAATAACCCTGCCAATATGGCAATCTATCCTGGCATACTGGTCCCTCAACCAATCCATCCCTAAGACCACATCATAATCAGCCATCGGGAATTCTGTCAACCTAGCGGAAAACTCTCTACCTCTAACTACGACCCGACACGAGGAAAATACTGTATCTACTCCCACAAGACCGTTAGCAGTAAGTATATTGAGCCTTACTGATAATGACTCGGGCTCCAGTCCTATCCGTGTCGTGAATCGTGCAGACATAAATAAATGCGAGGCACCAGAATCAAATAATACTGAAGCTGGAAAGGTGTTGACGAGAATAGTATATGCCACTACCTCACCGGGTGCTATTTCTTCCTCTTCCATGGTCAAGGCCAGCACTTGACCATGCCCTTTGGGTGCGGGTCCCCTCTGCTGAAAATTCCTCTGCCTGCTCTGGATCAGGGCTTGGGCTTAGGCATACTACTGCGGTCTCTGCTGCTGGAATGCCTGGGCCTGCGTCGACAATGGCCTCGGGAATGGGTACTGCAGCTGCTGCTGCTGTTGGACTGGTGCTGGTCCTCTAACTGAAGGACTAGAGATGGCCGATGAACTCCCCCTGTTCGGGCAGTTTCCAACTCTGTGGTCCGGAGCTCCACAAACCAAGCACAAACCCTGTGCTCTGCGACACTCTGATACCACATGCCCTGGTTTTCCGCAGTATGAACATCCCACTGCGGAAGGATGCTTCTGCTTCTGCTGCTGAGGGTGCGTCGGGGTGGAATATTGAACCGACTTCACTGAGGTCTCCCGCCTCGGAGCTCCAATGGTCAAAGCCCTGGCTGCCGGGGCTGGGGCTGACGACTGGTTCATCTAGCTATGGGATCGCTTCCGACCTCCGGTCCTATCCATAATCCTCTGGGAGGTATATTCATGCCTCCAGGCTGCCCTCAGTACTGCATCAAAGGTCTGATGCTCAAACTGCTCCACCGCCAGCAAAATCTCTAGGTGGAGCCCGTGCTGGAACCGCTGGGCTCTATCGAACTCGGTCGCCACGAAGGTGGAAACAAATTGACTAAGCCTGGAGAACTCGGTCGTATATCCATCGACCGTCCTGCCCATCTGCTTTAGATTGGTGAACCTCGTCTGTAGATCATACTGAGCTACAGCATCAAAATACTTGGTCTGGAATCTCTCCCTGAATACTGCCCAGGCAATAGGGGCCACTAATCCAACAGCCTGCGCTGCCCACCAGCTGCGGGCAAGATCCAATAGCTGTAGGCGCACCACGGCCACCTTCTCGTTCTCTGGAGTCCTGGCTGCTTCTAGAATCACTTATGTCCTGAAGCCATGCATCTGCAGCGATCGCATCTTCACTGCCGTCGAAGAAGGGAGGGTTCAAGCGCTTGAAGCTGTTGGCCGCGCTATTACCCAGATGACCTCCTCTGGTCAATGCGTCTGCCACCGCCTGGTACAAGGCATCTCCTCGACGATCCTGGGAGGCTAATAGTGACCTGATGAGACCCACCAAAGTGCCATCATCAGGCTCTACAGACTGGACGGGCTGAACTGGTGGCTCTCCTCCTGTAGGCATGACTCTGGAGGCTACTCCTGAATGTTGGGCTTGATCTCCAGGTTGCTGCTGGTCCACGGGAGGTGCTCCACCTTGCTGATCTGCAGGTCCATGAACAATGCCGCTGAAGAAGACGACATAGGGAACAATAAGGAAGGACCAGGACAGATCAACGATACAAGCATGTGATCAGGTCAAGATTACAGGAATTCAGAAGATACGAGCAGAGATCAAGGACGAGTACTGATTGAGACATCTATTCGGTAAACCCCCACATATCTTAATTTACAAGGCCTGCATGGGCCACCACTTAAACCATGTAACGACCCAGAACCAGATTACTGGAGAGCGGGGGCGTACATAGCCAGCTACGTATATTGAAGTGCAACCCACCTCGCTATACGGTCACGGCTGTCTAGATACATGAGGGTTTAACTACAAGCCAACAGTCTCCTATGGTCATGAACCAGCCTATTGTCTCAATCTCAAGCAAGCAATAATAGTTACAAGATGTCAGAGCACCAAATATATGATAGCAAGGCGTCCCATACATTACATATTGGATGATCATGAAGCTAGTCGTACAAAATGTCAAGACTAGCAAGAGTTCAGTCATACATGATCAACCCTAGGATCTGTCAATCATGTTATAGCCCGCAGACGGACAGTAAATAAAGGTGCAATACGAGCTAACACGTGCTCGTCGGCTAAACGCTTCAAAAAAATAATTTTTACAATAAAGTGGGAGGACAAAAAGAAACCCACTCGTTGCCAGGGTTATGCCTGGTGGTCACCATCTGACTGGAAGACAGGTGGATCCTCTGGTGCTGCTCCGATATCTGGCCACACAAAACCAGCTGGGTCAGACCCCAGAAAGAGCAAGTGCCACAAAGAAGGCTTCACTTAGGAACTAAAACCAGCATATCACAATAGAATATTAAAGATATTAAATAAAGAACTGATAAAATAGAGATAGCAACAGTAAACTGAATACGAGAAAACCATTCAAGTAGCCAGGTCACAACCCTTAAACCAAACAAGGACCGGGGTTGCAGCCCTTCAACTGAATAGAAATCCGTCTCAAATACTGTTGGTACAGTAAAGATAATAAACGAAGAGAAGACACAGAACTGCTCCGGGAGCCTGGTTACAACCCTTAAACCAAATAAGGACCGGGGTTGTAATCCTTCGCCTGAACAGAACTGGACCCCCGATCTTTATTGCTAAGGCCAGTATAAATAATCATGGTATTAAGGTAAAGTAAAACATGACGAACATGGCATGGGGTTGCAATAAGACAATAAACGAAGAGAGGACACAGAACTGCTCCGGGAGCCAGGTTACAACCCTTAAACCAAACAAGCACCGGGGTTGTAACCCTTCGTCTGAACAGAACTGGACCCCGATCGTTATTGTTAAGACAAGCATCAATAATCATGTCATGTCACAATCTTGCACACGATCATGATAAGACTAAGCTGGAATAAACTCCATCCAATCAATCACGACCAATCAAGAGTACAACTTGATACTTTTAACTAACTAGGGTTATCACAGGCCTAGTTATTAGCAAGATGCAATAAGATTTTCCTAACAGCCACAAGCCCTGCAGACCATCCGGTTATCCAAGTCGAATGTTCGTTTATGAAGAATACAACACGTGACTGTGTGCTGGAAATGTGCCCTACTCGTCGGTAGGCTACAAGTCCACTTAATGCGCCCAGATAACGGGATTGCCTGTAGCTGGGAATCTCTTCATGTCTACTGAATTATTCTAGTTTATTAGCCTTAGTCAATTACTGTAGGTATCCCTGACCGTGGTACTCAGGGATCCCTACCCTAGACATGATACAAGACAATACTGGTTTATTTGTATAAACGCAATCGCCCATGGTGTCCAGGTCATTCAATTCTGTCATGACATGCTAGCCGTCGTAACAGCATTCGAGATATATATCATGTCAAATTTACTGTCAAGAGTGCGCCATGACGGGCCACTATCATGTCATATCATTTGTCAAAAGTGCACCACAACTGGTCACCATTATGTCATGGAACATATTTAAAATTAACATTTAACCTGGTATAAGCGTATATACAATAACTAAATATAAACAGGGTGCAAGAGTTGTGGAGGAATCATGCGGCTCAGGGAAGATGGGGCATAACTTCCACATACGAACTCAAAATGAGGTGCTCCAGAAATATTCGGAAAGGCAAGACAAAGATCTAAAACTTTCATGTTTTATGTTTTTCAAATTCTGGCTAAAAAATAGCTAAACTTAGCAAAAACAGTCATCCTGTGCAATTTTTATGCCAAAAATTCAATTCTGCGTAAAATACGCAAAAGGGGAGGGTTCCAGCATAAAATTTTACATTCTGGATACTATCCAGCATAAAATACGCAAATCAGGGTTCCCTGCGTAAAATTTCACATTCTGGATGCTATCCAGCGTAAAATACGCAATATCAGGGTTTCCTACATAAAATCTTATATTCTGGATGCTATCCAGCATAAAATACGCAATATCAGGGTTCCCTGCGTAAAATCTTACATTCTGGATGCTATCCAGCATAAAATACGCAATATCAGGATTTCCTGCGTAAAATCTTACATTCTGAATGCTATCCAGCGTAAAATACGCAATATCAGGGTTTCCTGCGTAAAATCTTACTTACATTCTGGATACTATCCAGCGTAAAATACGCAATATCAGGGTTCCCTGCGTAAAATTTTACTTAGCCGACATGAAACATTCAGAAAACTTGTTTTGGCCATAAAAACTTCATTTTAACTCGAAATGAGGTGAATCAAAAACCAATTTTATACGAAATTTCGTGCTCTTGCTCATGGAACTATTAGTTTTCGAAATAATAAGTTTTAGTAGATCAAAACCAAGAAAAACTCCATGAACTCATGAAACCCCAAAGTTATAATGTAGATCTAGAAGAATCTATCTATACAAATCAAAAACTCCAAGTTCTAAAGAGGCTTATAATCATGTAAAGAAGAGAATAGAATAATAAAACTTGAGATCCATCATGAAGCAAGTTGCACTTGCCTAGGGCTCTTGGGTGTAGGTGGAGAGTAATGGTGAGAAGGAAGAAGAGTGAATGAGGAGAGAGAAAGAGTGTTGGGTTAATAAACGGGAATGGTGGTGGTAGGTAAGGGTTCTCTCCTTGGTTCATGATGAACCAATAAGCAACCCAAACCGGACCAAGCCAACCCAAACAAGCCGAACCAAGCCAGGAGACATGCAATACGAGTCAGATACGTACACGTATTCCAAAATACGTAATACGAACTATGGTCATCACACAGGTCGCTTGTGTCTTCAATCAATCGTCATTGCACGCTTGTTCAAGACATCCTGGTCGACATCCTGAGAGAGAAAGAGAGGGGAAACCAACAAATCCTAAAATTACAGAGAGAAAAATTAAGTAAGTACATGGTGGGTGGGTCGTTAGTGTCCTTTCCACTTTAACGTTGTATATAAACTTGAGGTTTGTACTGTGCTGGTGGTTTGGTAGTGGTAGTCCCCACTTGAAATATCGAGATTATGAGAGATAATAAGAGAGAAGAAGACTCTTAAACCCTAATCATACAAAATCAAATGACATAACTGATGGTGGTCTTCTCGCCTCTTTGCTGCTTCGTTAGTGATGGAGGGGTGTTAGTCATGACGGACGACGATGTGTTCAACATATATATATATATATATATATATATATATATATATATATATATATATATATTCCACTATATAATGAGGCTTCAAAACGGCTCACTTTTGAGCCGTCTAAGCCGTCATTATATCACGGTCAATTTTATTTAATAAGAAAATTAAATTGCAAAAAAAATTGTTTAAAAAAGTTTAAATTTGTCAACATGAGGAATTGAATTCAACCAAACAAGAAAAATATCTCACACTAGAAGATATATTTGACTATAATTGAATAATATTCTTATTATATGTTATTACACGTGCAAAGCACGTGCATTTACTAGTATATATCAAGTGACTTCAAAACGGCTCAAGATTTAGCAGTCTAAGCCGTATGTATATTATGGACCATTTTTTTTTAAAAAAACTATGGAAGATAAAAATTAACTTTCTCATCCACCATTTCTTAAAAAACTACGGATAAAAACTAACTTTCTCTTTTTAGTCCATACAAATATCTATTTAAAAACTAAAATTAAAAATATTTTTAAACAAAATTTAAAGAAAAAAATACCAGAAAATATTTAAATTGTTTACTAAATCTTAATTCAAATATATCTAAATATTTGAACGATTTTTTCAACAATACCACAAATATTTATCCGTAACAAACTATAATTAAATTTTAATTTCTTTACAAATTTCATTTAAATTATAAATATATATACAATAAATTGTAATTTTAATTTAAATATTTAAATTATTTTTGATAAGATTAGAAAGAAAAATAATTTAACGTGCAAATATATATAGGGAAAATTTATGAAATGCCCAAAAAACGAAAAAGTTTTATGAAAAACCCACCGCGCAATAATATTTCATCGCGTCCCCAGAATTAGCAAAAAATATATATAGAGGGTTCCGAATGACCCTTTTGCCCTTCCTTCTAATTTATTGAAAATACCCACGAAACTACTCTTAAAAAAATATTTCGATACTTCATCTTCTTCCATACGCTGCTCTCTTTCGAATCTAGGTTTTTTCCTCAAAAATCTTTAAAAACTCATCGAAAAATTTCAAAAAGACCGAGACAAACGACAAAAGTGCTAAAACGGAGGTCCAAATATCATTTTTTTGCGATTCTAAAATTTTGAAAGGCCGACAAACGATGAAGCTGTCTATCTCAGTCTCCTCGAAGATACGCTCATTTTGCGACAAATCAGGCCTCGTTTCGACCTCCCAGTCAAAAGTTATGGCCCTCAAAAGTTTCAACTAACCATAAAATACAGGAGAATGGTCATTCTCCGTGTTAGAACACGAAGAATGTTAATTTTGCATGAGGGTGGCCATTCTCCGTGTTAGTAACACGGAGAATGACATTCTCCGTCTTAAGTTATACGGAGAATGGCCATTCTCTGTGTTAGTAACACGGAGAATGACATTCTCCGTCTTAATTTACACAGAGAATGGCATTCTCCGTCTTAATTTATACGGAGAATAGCCATTCTCCGTGCTAAATTATATGGAGAATGGACATTCTACGTCTTAATTTGCACGGAGAATGACCATTCTCCGTGTAATTCAGCACAGAGAATGGTCATTCCAGTGTTAAAACGCAGGAAAATGGCCATTCTCCGTATTAAATAACACGGAGAATGGCATTCTCCGTGTCTCTAACACGAAGAATGACATTCTCCGTCTTAATTTACACGGAGAATGGCCATTCTCCGTACTAAATTACACGGAGAATAGCCATTTTTCGTCTTAATTTATACGGAGAATGGCCATTCTCCGTGTAATTTAGCACGCAGAATGGTCATTCTAGTGTTAAAACGCAGAAGAATGGCCATTCTTCTTGTTAGAAACACGAAAAATACCATTCTTCGTGTTAAATAACACGGAGAATGCCATTCTCCGTGTTAATTTACACGGAGAATGGCCTTTCCCAGTATTAAAACGTAGGAGAATGATCATTCTTCGTATAATTTAGTACGGAGAATGGCATTCTCCATGCTAAATTACACGGAGAATGGCCATTCTCCGTGCTAAATGACACGGAGAATGGTCATTCAAATATTAAAATATAGGAGAATGGCCATTCTCCGTGTTAGAAACACGGAGAATACATTCTCCATTTTAGTAACACGGAGAATGCCTAATTTACACGGAGAATGACATTCTCCTTGTTAAAATGCAGGAGAATGAATATTCTTCGTGTTATATCGACGGAGAACAGTGACAGAAACCTATTTTTTTATTTTTTGTTTTGTTGAAAGAAATTTGACATTAATAAAGATTCAAGAGTTTTCGTTCTTCTTTCAAAATGATGCTAACTCTTATGGAAAAGAAGAAGAAGATCTTCTCTCCATAATTGACCTAATTTTCAGAAAAGAAGAACAAAAAGAAGAAGAAGAAGAAGAAGATGAGCGATGATCGGAGTTCGACTGAAAAAAAAAGCACGGTGAACTACGAACGATCTTTGCGATCTCTGCTGAAGATGAGAGCAATGGAATTCAAATCTCTCGTGAAGAAGAAGAAGAAGATAATCGCTATCCAAATTTGAGTTTGTACGGAGGGATAGTTATGGTATTAATTTTATAAATACAGAGCATCTAAAGGGAATCTTTAAATACTTAACGTGAAAATATATAATTCTGGGCATTTCATAAAACCCATCCTGCGGGTGGATTTTTCATAAAAATCGACCCCAAAATTGGGTTTCTCAGCAATTTCCATATATATATATATATATATATATATATATATATATATATATATATATATATATATATATATATATATATTTACTATATAATGAGGCTTCAAAACGGCTCAAAGGTGAGCCGTCTAAGCCGTCATTATATCACGGTCCATTTTATTTAAAAAATAAATTTTGTAAAAAATTGTTGAAAAAAGTTTAAATTTGTCAACATGGAAAATCGAACTCAACCAAACAAGAAAAATACTTTGCACCTTAATCATACGAGTTAGAAGAGATATTTAAGTATAATTGGATAATATTCTTATTATACGTTATTAGATGTGCAAAGCACGTTCATTTACTAGTATATATAATGGGGCTTCAAAACGGCTCAAAAGTGAGCCGTCTAAACCGTCATTATATCATGGTCCATTTTATTTAAAAAAATTATGTAAAAAAATGTTGGAAAAAGTTTAAATTTGTCAACATGGAAAATTGAACTCAACCAAACAAGAAACCTATTTAGCACCTTAACCACATGAGTTAGAAAAAGATATTTGACTATAATTGGATAATATTCTTATTATACGTGTAAAGCACGTACTTTTACTAGTAAGTATATATATATATATTTTTTTTTTTTATATATATATATATATATATAGATAGAGAGAGAGAGAGAGAGAGAGAGAGAGTGAGTACGAGAATTGGAAATTTTTTTGTTTGTAACACTTTGCTCGTGGAATCCATGTGATTGACTCGTGACTTCTTTTAATTTTGTATTAACCTTTGTAATAGTTTTTACTGTCAAAAAATTATAAAAATAACAAAATTATAATTTTAGTAACAATTTGTAAATTGTTGTAGTGGTTATTACCGTTACAAGAGTGTTACGGTAATAAGTGTTACTAATTGTTAAAAAAAATGTATTACAAATTTGCTTGTTTTTGTGTAGTACTATACGACATCCACGTTATACCTACTAGTAAATGCACGTGCTTTGCACATATAGTAATGTATAATAAAAATATTATTCAACTATAATCAAATATTTTTTCTAACTCATGTGGTTAAGATGTGAGGTATTCTTCTTGTTTGGTTGAGTTTGATTCCCCATGTAGAATATATAACAGTTTTAAACTTTTTCAACATTTGTTTACATAATTTATTTTTTTAAAATAAAATGACGGCTTAGACGGCTCACTTTTGAGCCGTTTTGAATCCGCATTATATAGTAGGAGATAAGAGAAATAACGACTAAAAAATTAATAAATAATAAATAGTGCAAAAAATAGAAAATATGTTACAATTAGTTTTGTAACTAACTATAGATGATTGTTTCAAAGTTAATTGTGATCTTTATTCCTTAAAGATCCCAACATATATCCTTGATATCCGGTTTGCAACAATCTATGGACTTGTGTATA
The DNA here is from genome assembly GCA_029216955.1 of Iris pallida. Classification (NCBI taxonomy): domain Eukaryota; kingdom Viridiplantae; phylum Streptophyta; class Magnoliopsida; order Asparagales; family Iridaceae; genus Iris; species Iris pallida. The sequence continues at coordinate 13,939,633 of JANAVB010035418.1, forward strand.
TATTGTAAAGGGAAAATTTATGAAATGTCCAAAAATTGTAAAAGTTTTATGTAAATCTACCGCAAAATAACTTTTCATCGCGTGCCCAGAATTAGCGATGAATATATAAATCGGGTTCTGAATGACCTTTTTATCCTTCTAATTTATTGAAAACACCCCCGAACCTACTCTTAAAAAAAACATTTCGATTCTTCCTCTTCTTTCATACGCCGCTCAGTTTCGAATCTAGGTTTTTTCCTCCAAAATATTCAAACCTTCCTCTCCATTCGCAATCTTCACACCAAGTCGGAGGTTAAAACGCATGAGAATGTTCATTCTCCGTGTTAAATTACACGGAGGATGCCATTCTCCGTAATTTTAACACGGAAAATGACATTCTTCGTTTTAATTACACGGAGAATGGCATCATCCGTGTTAAAACGCATGAGAATGACCATTCTCTGTCTTAAAGTACACGGAGAATAACATTCTCTGTGTAATTTAGCACGGAGGATGCCATTCTCTGTGTTAAATTACATGGAGAATGGCATCCTCCGTATTAAATTACACGATGACCACTTTTTGTCTTAAATTACACGGAGAATGGCATCCTCCGTGTTAAATTGCACGGAGAATGGCATTCTCATGCGTTAAAACGCATGACAATGACCATTCTCCGTCTTAAATTACACGAAGAATGACATGACATTCTCCGTGTAATTTAACACGGAGAATGATTTAAATTACACGGAGGATGCCATTCTCCATGTATAAAAATAGGGAGAATGTCATTCTCCTTGTTAAATTACACGGATAATGGAATTCTATGTGTTTAAACGCATGAGAATGACTATTCTCCGTGTAGTTTAACACGGAGAATATCATTCTCCGTGTTAAATTACACGGAGGATGTCATTCTCTGTGTACAAAAATAAGGAGAATGTCATTCTCCTTGTTAAATTACACAAATAATGATATTCTCCGTGTGAAAATGCTTAAGAATGACTATTCTCCGTGTAATTTAACACAGAGAATGTCATTCTCCATTTTAAATTACACGAAGAATGGTCATTCCCAGTGTTAAAATGCATGAGAATGACTATTCTTCGTGTAGTTTAACACGGAGAATATCATTCTCCGTGTTAAATTACACGGAGGTTGCCATTCTCCGTGTACAAAAACACGGAGAATGTCATTCTTCTTGTTAAATTACACGGATAATGATATTCTCTGTGTTAAAACGTATAAGAATTACTATTCTTCGTGTAATTTAACACGAAGAATGTCATTCTCCGTTTTAAATTACACGAAGAATGGTCATTTCCAGTGTTAAACGCATGAGAATGACCATTCTCCATTTTAAATTACACGTTTAATGGTATTCTTCGTGTATAAAAACAAGGAGAATGACATTCTCCGTGTATAAATTACACGAAGAATGGATTTCTCAGTGTGTGTGTGAGGGGTGGTGGGACTTTGCATTTTCCTTAATGATTGTCTTTGAACAAGTCTTAATTGCCACATTCTTTCTTGGGGGAAGTTGAGGAGTTTGTGGCATGGCATACACTTGTAAAGAACCTATTAAATGAGATTCATTGTGCTGACTATTAGGTTCATCTGCATTTATTGGCCAATATGGCCTATAAAAAGAGGTTTCTTGAGGAGCAAACTCCATCATCTTCTTAGCGTTCCCATTATGTACGACCCTGACTTAGTTTTAAGAGAACCCTGGCCTGGCATCAGTTGGTTGTTGGTTGTGGATCTCTTCGTTCAAAGTAGTGATGTCCTTTGTATAATAACACGTAGTAGTGAATCTCGAGATACATTGGAACACCTTGTTCGAACCTGAACAACATCTTGGCAGTCCTTGTGCTTTATCGAAAAGTTGGGGGTCATGCTATGCCCTTCTCAGTAACGGTCTAGCAGCCCATTATGCTTGAAGAGCCACAGGTTGTGCTCTGCCCAGTAGAGGAATATGCTTCGATGGAGATCAATCTTCTAGTATGTGCACCAAGAAGATTAAGGGTTGCGCTTCTGTGAAGATTAACCCCATTCTAGACTTCTTTAGGCCTTTCTGAATCTGTAATAGATCCTTGGTAGAAGAACAATATGAGTCTTTGTAATAGATCCTTTGTAGAAGAACAATATGAGTCTTTCTGAATCTGTAATAGATCCTTTGTAGACATAGTAATAAAAGAACTTCTTTCTATACCTTCTGTTTGAATTTTATTTTTCTGTGTCTGTATCTTTTGTAACATCTGTGGTGTCTTCTATAATAAAATCACGGAGAATGGCCATTCTCCGTATAATAATGACGAAAAATGACCATTCTTCGTGTAATAATGACGGAGAATGGTCATTCTTCGTCACTCTTTCACGGAGAATGACCATTCTCTGTGTTAAATTACACGGAGAATGGCATCCTCCGTATTAAATTACATGGAGAATGGCATTCTCATGCGTTAAACTGCATGAGAATGACCATTATCCGTCTTAAGTTACACGGAGAATGCCATTCTCCGTGTTAAATTACACGGACAATAGCATCTACCGTGTTAAATTACACGGAGAATGGCATTCTCATGCGTTAAAACGCATGAGAATGACCATTCTCCGTCTTAAATTAAACGAAGAATGTTGTAAGCCCTCTGGATTTTTAGGGTTATTTTAAAATTTTAAATGATTTATTTTTGATAAATATTTTTATTATAATTAGTTTTGATAATTAAATATACTATTCGTGACTTTGATTTTTGGAGCGCCAGAGATGTCAACCTCTCGAAACGCTCTTTATGATTTTTAATGTAGACAAAATTTTCATCATGTTGATATATCATGTCCCACCCAAACTTGTTCTCTTGTACTCTATTTTCATCGCAGAACTTCCGGGTCAAATTAGGCCATTTGAATCATTTTTTATTATAATTAAGTTCCCACTTTTATTTTTGATCATCATGTGCACCTTACCGTGACTTTTAATTTAGGAGCACAAGACTAGTTATTTTCTCCAAACCAACTTGTCATGCATGATCTACTCGAGACGCTCTACACCCATGACCTTCGTGTCCTACTCAGACATACTCTCTTATGCTTCATTTTTATCGCACAACTTTTCGGACAATTGATCTAATCCCGATTTACCCTATCGAGTCACATTTAATTCCAACTTGTATTGGAGACACCATTTTGACCCAAACTGGTCGACCCAAGTTATGGACACGGACCATTTTGAGCCTACTATACGCATGCCACTTGTGTCCCATCCAACTGAGTCTCCGTGTACTATTTATTTGTCAATGATTATAAATGGCTAATTTAAGTTATTTTAATTACCGGAACCCAATTAGACCTAATGGTGACCCAACCCGACTCATTTGGACTCAACCCAAGTACCATGCAATTTCCCTTACCCATACCCACACACACAACACCAATAAAGTATATCTACAAAACACCAAACACACAAACTATCACTATCACTCTTTCTCTCTCCCTCAAATTCAAATACACACACACACTCACCATACATTCCTATATTCCTAGGAAACCCAACCACACACACTCCCTCACCCCCCATGACCGGTAGCATGTACACCCCCTCTCTCAACACATGTCACCATCACTCTCTCTCTCTCTCTCTCTCTCTTCCTTAATTCAAAAACATACACTTCACATCACTCCTTCTCTCTTCCTTTAATAAAACACACACCATCACCATCTCTCTCTCACTCCAACCACCTCCATACCCGACAAGCACAGCCCCCCCTCTCTTTCAGTCCTCCCTCTCCTCCATCTCATCATCTCTCTCTCCCAAACACACTTCTTCACCACCACCCCTCAAAACCGAGCCCCCACTTCTTCTTCTTCTTCTTCAACCTCACTTCTTCTACTCCTCCTCCTCCCTCACTCCACCACCACAGCCACCACCACCCTCACCACAGCCTCCCTCCTCCCTTTGGCCGAGAGCACCACTCCACCACATCCACCATCATCTCCATCACTCCTCCTCCTCCTCCTCCAACCCTGTAGCTCCTTTCCTCGAATTTTTTTGAAATATTTTATTATTATTTATTTTATTAGAATAGTGATTTTTGGGTTTTTATAAATAATTAATTAGTTAACTATTACGATAGATGATTTTAGTCATGATTAAGGGTTGGAGTACAAGATGACTAGGAATCATGGCACGGATAGTGCAGTGGCGTACTTTGACTAGAGTTTAGCCATGGTAGAGGAAGGCCGAGCTATAGTGATGTCCTAACTAGGAAAACCAGGCCAAGTTGTGACATGACCATTATAAATAGTTTAATTATTCATTATTATTATTATTTGACATTTAAGTGATCCGGTTGTACCAGACTGGTCCGGACTAGACCCGGGCCGGACCAAGCCCATGTAGTCATACGGCACGTCCAAGGACGTTCGTGTTGAGGGAATTTGGTATGAGGGTGTGGTATTTCATTTTAATGATTTAACGAATATTTTCTAGTATTCGAAGTTAGATAATATAATTATCATTATTTAGTAGATATTCAGTGACATTGGTATAAAATAGGTCATTGTACATTTTGGGATTGTTAGACTGTACATGATGATATACACACCATTATGGATTTATTGAACTCCGTTACTATTATTATTATTTTATTATAAATATTATCGAGGATATTATTATACAATATTATTTTATTAGTACTGGTTATATTATTATGTCAATAACTGTTACATATATACATGTTCATATTTATAAAAATAGGCAATACATATGAATGGTGCTTTTTTGGATTTTATTTAGAATTTATAGAGTATATTATATAAGTATATATATAAATATATAGATAAGTTAATATATGTATATAGATATAAATAAATATATATAAGCGTGTATGTGTAAGTATACATGGATATATATAAATATATGTGCGTATGTGTATATATACATATATATATATATATATATATATATATATATATATATATATTTTTATATATATATATATATATATATATATATATATATATATATATATATATATATATATATATATATATATATATATATATATATATATATATATATATATATATATATATATATATATATACGTATAGTAGAACGTATACATGTATGTGTATAAGTATATATATAGATGTATTAGTCATAGTAGAAAAAGAAAAAAGAAAAAGAATAAAAGAAATCAGGGCCATAAGCCCAGACCCTCAAAAGCCTTTCCCAGGCAACAGTCGGCCCAATATCCCAAACCCCACGAAGCACCAAGCCTGCAGCAACATTCAGCAGACCATGTCCGCGAGCCCCAAACCGAACCAAGTTTTATTCACCTATACATATGTAGAACGAGTGAAAGATCGAGAGAAATCTATAAAACCCTAACACAGCCACCACTCTGCGCGCCCCTCCCACACGCGCGCACGTACGTCGAGAGCCACCACGGGACGGCCGGCCGTCTAGGCGGGGGGATCCGCGCGACTGAACCGCACACAGCAACAGTGGCAGCAGCCCCCAAACCCTACTTCGTCCCAACCGTGTGCAACGCTCGCCGAATCATTTCAAGATTTTCTTTTGCTGGTACGTTCGCAACATATAGGACTCCAATCTCCTTCAATTATTTTGAATTTAAACGCACCACGTTGTCCGGTATATCGACGCAAAGTCGAAGAAAAATATGTCCCGAAACAGGACATATAGCAGTCCAAATACTCGACTTGGAAGGCGATTTCTCGCCAATCCGTAGATCGATTCGAAAATCTATTTGAATAGACTTGTAGGCTACATATACGAGATTAAAACCTACTGCCAGTTTTAATTCTAGTTAATTAAATAGTAGATTAAATCGGTTTAAAGATCCAGAAAAATCTTTTTAAAAAAATAGTAAACCTATAGAAATTTCTCCGATACCACGTGCGTCCCGCCAAACCGGGCGACTTGGTCGCGAACTGAGAGCATCGAAAGGTGCGTAACGGCTTCGTGGACGTGTGGTCTTTGACGGAATTCAAATTGGTCGCATGTGCGCAACGAATTTAATGCGTATTCGTCGAAATTCACCATATCGACCTCTGTGCAAGTTTTCCAATTACTTTGTGCACGTTTGTCAGATCGAGACAAAACTTATGCCAACATGACCGTATCATTTTTCTGGTCCTGTATGCCAAGTTTGGTCCGATTCTGAGACAGTTGAATCGGAATACCGTTTTGCGGGCCCCACGGTCCGACTCAACGGGCGATTTTGTGCACGGCCCGCCGAAATCCAACTTTGGACATACGGTTGGGTTCGTATCAGAAAATTGAATCTTTTGACATATAGTTTGATGACTTTAGAGACCATTGACTCTGACACACTTTTCGGTGAAAAGCGAGTCCAACGGCGGACACCGTTTTGATCCGAAATTACCGTTTTGTCCTTGTGTCCAGAATTGGACTTAAGGACAGGTAATTCTAGCTAATTTGACTATTCTGAGAATGTTGGTACTATTTATTTTAGTATCTGGAGACTTTTTACATGTGTTGACTTTAGTGACTCATCTGATGTGGTTGTACTATCGGTTTCTCCAGCTAAGGACCTCAGAGAAGTGTACTTTCTGATTGCTTTCGATTCATAGTAGTCTTTTTATTTCATGTTTATATATATATATATTGCTGCTTGTTGACACGCTCGTCACACGGAGTAGTCGGGAGGGGAAATATCTTAGTAGACATGTGGACGACCCAGAACTATCCCCATGAATTCTATTCGTGAACAATAGCACCTGTACACGACACGTGCAGGTGTCAGATTTACCTCCTAGCCGTTCACATGTCGAAAAGGATATTTCACACCATATAGGTAGTTGTCTTTTATTTATTTTCCTTTTCTTCTCCACCGTGCCATGTCATCAGTTACTTTCTAGCTTTCATATTCCATATGTTATTTTCATGTCTTGTTAATTCTATTGTGTTTTCACATTACCGTCGGTTTGTGTACTTATTCCATTCCTGACTGGAAACCAACATTTTTCAGGTTAGTTGTGGCTTCACTTAGCTTGGGAGATTCGGGTGTTCTTGCAGACAGAAACCTAGAAATAGAAAACAGTTGTATCAATTTCATTAATTATAAAATCTTGTATTTTCTTTAATTATGAATGTTGTAAATGTTATAATAAATGTAGAAATGTGAATGAGCAGCAAATGTTATTTCTTGAAAATTTATTTCTTGCGGACTTGACAGCGTTCTACCGCCGACTCTGCGGCGTAGGCTGGCTTGGACACGTCTCGTATCCGAAAAAGCGGGTGCGGGCCGTGACAAGTTTTTGTGGTGGCCCACGCAGGTCAGTTTTTGCAAAAGATTGCGAACTCGTGATGGTACTTAAGTTAGTCGTACCATTGCGAGCCTGCGACTAGAAAATGCTCATTCTCAACTTAGGTTAAATTGATTTAAGAGAATGACTAGGACTAGGAGTCCCTTGTTTAAATTGACCGTTGGGTAGTTAAGGTTATTAGATAGGCCATGTAATTTAGATAGCTTGCTAGATCCCTATAGGTACACTATTACTTTTGATATGATAATGTGATACATGTGGATATACTATTCGCTTGGTATCTTAGACTTGCCTACAATTAAGGCGTTAATTTTGATAAACTGTTTAATTTTCTTTTGCTTTATTAGATATAAATCTTATATCATAAGTTAGAATTGTCTATTTTAAATTATCTTTTGCTGTAAGGAGTTAGTTTATAAATTCTGATTCTGTTATTCCTGTATGAATTCCGAGTTAGATTTGATTCAAAGTTTTCCCTCAGCCATTTGAAATATATATGAGATAAAGATTAGGATGTTCTTACTTCACTTGCCTTCAGATATTTTCTTCCGACCAGTCTTTTACTTTATGGATTGAGACTTATAGGCGGATGTTACGCTTTCTACCATAGTCAACTAAGTTTGAATCCCTAGCAGCTTCTTGACATTCTTAGGAATATAGTTGGAACATTTTAACGACTGCGATGACTAGACAGCAGCGCACTGTCGCCAATTACCTGAGAGCGGAGAGTGTGGGTTCACTGCAGCCAGCAGCGCACTAGCAAGGCACAACCCATAGAATTGAAATCATTTCGAAAAAAATTATAGTTTATGAACATTGCTAAAACTATGTCTTCGCTGACCCCTTTTGACCTTGTGTCTATGTAAGGTAGAGTATCCGATAGCCTATCACATTTGAATCACAGAACCAAGAGTTTGCCACAAGCAGCGTATACGGGCGAGGCATAAATTCTCGGTGAAATGACTTCAGGAGTGATTACAAGTTTAGGATGCTATAGAGGATAGGAAACTGCCATGTATGTCCTATAAGACCCAAAGCCAATACTAGTGTAAGTTCTGTAAGTCCGGTAGCATGTCTCCCAACCTAGCCTTCCGTGGTCCTTGTGATCCATTGACGAGGTAACTGACTGACACTAATAGGTTTACCTGGAGTATAGAATTCAGAAGTCCATAACCCATTAGTCAACCAAGGCCTTATGAATAGAAGATAGTGGGATTGGCTATATAAGCAATAACACCAGTTAAGGTTTGATTCTTTCAAAACTTGAACTATTTGTGTCTCTTTTCAAAATCTCGCCTACTTATATTTTTTAACTATCTTGACCCATGCTGCTAATACAGCCTAGTTTTGCAAGCTTACTCTTTTATCGAGCTTGATTCGAGACATATGTTTATTGGGGACGTCCGCTAACATATTGTCTAATCAGAATCATTGTATTACGGTCTGATCAACCATGATGCATTTGGTTCGCTCTTCATCTAATTACCCTACATAGATTGAGATGTAGATGTCTCTAGGATCTCATCCGCGACTGCTTTGACAATTTCTCTTGAATTATACATTCGCCTTTGAATCACGTAATTGTATTCAGTGACATCATTCTTGAAATCTTTATTGTTTTTGGTCTTTCACTGATTTAGAAAGACGAAAGCTCGTAATTGATAGATAGATACATAGTATCCCCATGACTATGATGGTGGTATACGCAAGTGTAGCTACCATCGGCCAGTCCTGTGACAGAAACCTTGCCTTGAGTTACTTGTCCTCCTCTCGACCTTCAAGCTACTATTGGGACCTTCTAGCCATCTGAATTTGAGGAACGATCCTTGACTTGACTTAAATCTACCGTATCTCGTACATCGTGCCTTATTCTTTATTAACCAGAGTCGAGGTACAATATCCGGACCTTGAAATCCTTCTAACCCCATTAGTCCTAAAACCATATCCTAGCTTCTAAGGTGGGTAGACTGTAAGCCTTCTTGGGATATACAAGGATTACCGATTGATTAGAATAATTTTTCTATTAGAATGATAGTTAGTGCCCCATGGACTCCCACTTTCCATTTAGATTATTTTGTGCCCCGGCCGTGTCATTAATATTCGGAGCGTAGGACCAGCCGTTACCTTCCAACAAATTTTATATGCAAAATCTAGACGAGTCCACCTTCATCTAGGTATACCATGTCCCACTCAAACATGTCCCCTTGTACTCTATTTTTATGGTACGACTTTCAGGACAAAAAGGACTAGCTATAACACCTACCGTACCGATATACTTTTCGACTTCCATTAGAGCCTCGACCCCGACCCAATTCCTTCGACCCAATATATGGTTGTGATCTACTCGAAGCCCACTACGCACATGCCACTAGTGTGCTACCCAATTGAAGTCTTATGTGCTACTTAAACACAAAAGTCACTGAAGGTACATTTTGGGCTTGATAGACCTAGCTAACCAACCTGACTAGCAACTAACTCAACCACTTGGGTTGAAACCTATTCCAGGTCACCCTAACCTAGTAAAAATAGTTTTATCTTTGGAATCTTGTCCAGTACATATAGATTGAAATCCAAGGTTCATCCAACCAACGAGTAATGTCCAGATAGGGAACCCATTAAGACCCAGTAAAACCCATCTAGGCATACCGCCATATTCGGACCATAAAACAGAATTATTTGAAATAGACCCATATACCTATTATGTAGTCTCCACCTCTTAAGATGTGGTGTCATTCGTAAACCTTATTCCATCTACCTGAACGTCGCGATACGATCTTGTATTGCATTTATATTCCTTGCTCGTGTGTTTAAGTAACCACGAAAAAGATCACAATCTTGATTTCTCAAATTCCGTTCTATTTTGGAACCTTGTTTAGAATAATCCCGAGAACAGAATTTATGTATTGCATGGATTGCAAGCCCTCTAGGAAACGAAGAGTCCTTCAATTTAGCAAGTGACTAGACTAGAGTAGCCCAATCTAGCAAATAAGTCAATGGTTCGTAAACTTTCTTTCTACCTGCATCATTGGAAACTCTCTACCGATCTTGAAATTTTATATTTGCTCTTGGTTATTCTTCCTTATCTTCTATTCCTTCCTATTTCGGAGCGACGAATGGTCATGCTTATTAGAGTTTATCAACATTTCTTAGCTACTTGTGTAAGTTTGTTGCTTGTTAAATTTTGGCTTGCTTGATAGATACGAGAGGAGTATAGATACCATATGTCTAGATATTTGTTGGTAGGATGGTTAGCAACCAGTTAGAAAATTTTAAGATTTTAGTTTGAGGAGTAGTGTGACCAAAGGTGGGTAGAAGTCCTGGAGGCTATATGGCTAGGAGAAGAATACAAGCTATTTTTTAAGGAATTAAAATTTAAGGAGATTAAGGTTCATGTAGACTTCTTATTGAATCTTGGAATAGTTATGGATTAGAATTTCGAGGACGAAATTATTTTAAGGTGGGTAGATTTGTAGCTCCTCTCTCCGAAATTTTTTGAAATATTTTATTATTATTTATTTTATTGGAATAGTGATTTTCAGGTTTTTATAAATAATTAATTAGTTAACTATTACGGTAGATGATTTTAGTCATGATTAAGGGTTGGAGTACAAAACGACTAGGAATCATGGCACGGATAGTGCAGTGGCGTGCTTTGACTAGAATTTAGCCATGATAAAGGAAGGCCGAGCCATAGTGATGTCCTAACTAGGAAAACCAGGCCAAGTTGTGACATGACCATTATAAATAGTTTAATTATTCATTATTATTATTATTTGACATTTAAGTGATCCGGTTGTACCAGACTGGTTCGGACTGGACCCGGGCCGGACCAAGCCCATGTAGTCATGCGGCACGTCCAAGGACGTTCGTGTTGAGGGAATTTGGTATGAGGGTGTGGTATTTTATTTTAATGATTTATCGAATATTTTCTAGTATTCAAAATTAGATAATATAATTATCATTATTTAGTAGATATTCAGTGACATTGGTATAAAATAGTCATTGTACATTTTGGGATTGTTAGACTGTACATGACGGTATACACACTATTATGGATTTATTGAACTCCGTTACTATTATTATTATTATTTTATTATAAATATTATCGAGGATATTATTATACAATATTATTTTATTAGTACTGGTTATATTATTATGTCAATAAATGTTACATATATACATGTTCATATTTATAAAAATAGGCAATACATAGGAATGATGCTTTTGGATTTATTTAGAATTTATAGAGTATATTATATAAGTATATATATAAATATATAGATAAGTAATATATGTATATAGATATAAATAAATATATATAAGCGTGTATGTGTAAGTATACATGGATATATATAAATATATGTGCGTATGTGTGTGTGTATATATATATATATATATATATATATATATACTTATACACATATATACTTATACACATACATATACGTTCTACTATACGTATACATGTATGTGTATAAGTATATATATATATATATATATATATATATATATATATATATATATATATATATATATATATATATATATATATATATATTAGTCATAATAGAAAAAGAAAAAGGAAAAAGAATAAAAGAAATCAGGGCCATAAGCCCAGACCCTCAAAAGCCTTTCCCAGGCAACAGTCTGTCCAATATCCTAAACCCCACGAAGCCCCAAGACCGCAGCAACATTCAGCAGACCATGTCCGTGAGCCCCAAACCGAACCAAGTTTTATTCACCTATACATACGTAGAACGAGTGAAAGATCGAGAGAAATCTACAAAACCCTAACACCGCCACCACCCTGCGCCCCCCTCCCACACGCGCGCATGCGCGCCGAGAGCCACCGCGGGACGGCCGGCCGGCTAGGTACGGGGATCCGCACGACTGAACCGCACACGGCAACAGTGGCAGCAGCCCCCGAACCCTACTTTGTCGCAACCGTGTGCAACGCTCGCCAAATTATTTCGAGATTTTCTTTCGCTGGTACGTTCGCAACATATAGAACTCCAATCTCCTTCAATTATTTTGAATTTAGACGTACCACGTTGTCCGGTATATCGACACAAAGTCGAAGAAAAATCTATCCCGAAACAGGACATATAGCAGTCCAAATACTCGACTTGGATGGCGATTTCTCACCAATCCGTAGATCGATTCGAAAATCTATTTGAATAGACTTGTAGGCTACATATACGGGATTAAAATCCTACTGCCACTTTTAATTCTAGTTAATTAAACAGTAGATTAAATCGGTTTAAAGATCCAGAAAAATCTTTTTTGAAAAATAGTAAACCTATAGAAATTTCTCCGATACCACGTGCGTCCCGCCAAACCGGGCGACTTGGTTGCGAACCGAAAGTATCAAAAGGTGCGTAATGGCTTCATGGACGTGTGGGCTTTGACGGAATTCAAATTGGTCGCGTGTGCGCGACGAATTTGATGCGTATCCGTCGAAATTTACCGTATCGGCCTCTGTGCAAGTTTCTCAATTACTTTGTGCACGTTCGTCAGGTTGAGACGAAACTTATGCCAGCAGGACCGTATCATTTTTCTGGTCCTGTATGCCAAGTTTGGTCCGATTCTGAGATAGTTGAATCGGAACGCCGTTTTGCGAGCCCCACGGTCCAACTCAACGGGCGATTTTGTGCACGGCCCGCCGAAATCCAACTTTGGATATACGGCTGGTTCGTATCGGAAAACCGGACCTGTTGACATATAGTTTGATGACTTTAGAGACCGTTGACTCTGACACGCTTTTCGGTGAAAAGCGGGTCCAACGGCGGATACCGTTTTGATCCGAAATTATCGTTTTCCCTCTATGTCCAGAATTGGACTTAAGGACAGGCAATCTTAGCTAATTTGACTATTCTGAGAACGTTGGTACTGTTTATTTCAGCATCTGGAGACTTTTTGTATGTGTTGACTTTAGTGACTCATCTGATGTGGTTGTACTATCGGTTTCTCCAGCTAAGGACCTCAGGCAAGTGC